>MU225720.1:2943038-2961094 GCA_018584345.1 Thuja plicata
GTTCCTTATCAGCCAAAAAGAATCGGTAATCAATATGTATGGGATTACAACACTTGGACAAACTGTACAACATGTGGTAGATATGGTCACATCACTGCAAACTGCATGAGAGCATGGACCAAAAGGTATAGAGGCTAGTCAAACCCCAGAATGGCATGCTTACACTATCATAAAGTTGGTCATCTCAAGAAAGATTGCAAAGACAGATTGACAGAAACAAACACATAGCCTAATGGTAACACCATTGAAGATATCCAGAGGGCAAGAGACAAAATGTAGATAAAAGCTTCAAGCAATGATGAAGCTAGACCAAGCAATGAAAATGGTGACACCCCATCCAATGGTTCCAGTGACACCACCAACCCCACTTGAGCAGAACAAGTAAGTAAGGAACTGCACTATACCAAGTTATATTTTGCATTAGTTCCATTATATAAATTGATAGATAGTCAAAATCTGCATAAACCAAAGATGCATACTATTGTACTTGTTACCAATTTAAGGATGCAACATCATCAGTAAACACTTATCAAAAATCATCGGTGCAACAATGAGTTATTCACACTTACCAGAAATTATCGGTCAACTAGTAAAAATGGTAAAATACAAGTGTAACCCGACGACCGTCGGTAAGAAAGCAAAGTTAAGAAGTGGTCGTGAAAGAACACTGATATCCGTCGGTAAAATCAAAATAGTTAACAACTGACCAAAGCATCATGTCTTCACTAAAAATGATTGGAAGATGAAACCCATCTTCTCATCCCGACGAGTTGTTGAGCATTTATTGCAAAGACTTAGGTCAAAAAGTCTATAAATAGTCGACGGGACAACTTCATTTTTCACCCGCAATTTGAAGAGAAAGCATAGCGTCATCAAAGCGATTAAAGAGAAGAAAGCAGAAGTGTCTACAGATCGATTCAACACATAGAGAACATATTCCTTATCACCGTTATGAATTGAAGTAAGTACCAAAGACACTGAAAAGATTTTTGTTACTATTTTGTCAAGAAAAGCCCTAATTTCAAGGAAACCCTAAGTACTTGGAAAACAATGGAAACTACATCAAGAGCTGCTAAGTTGAAGAATGAAAAGAAGATTGTGGTGAAACTAATCAAGAACAACACATGTGTAGAACCTAAATACAAGATCTATCTAGAAATTGCATCGAAGCCTGATGAAAATGATGCATTTAAAAAATTTTCATCTAGGGTTTTTCTCATAGAAGATGTTAGGTCTTATATTCACTGCAAGATCATAGAGATAGGTGATCTAGAAATGGATGAAGCTTTTAAGAAGCTATGTGATGCCAAAGGAAAATTGAAAGAAGACCACAAACACTTGGAAGTCAAAGGGTTAACAAATGCCCTACATTTCCCAAGGGAATTCAAGACATAATGGATTTGGATAGTCTTGAGCAAGATGCATGACAACAAACTATGGCTAGACCAACCCAAGCAAATAACAAAGGATGTTCTTCATGCTATCACTGGTTATCTGATAACTGACAAGCCTAGGGTACACAAACAACCATCCATGAAAGAAGTTACAAAAATCACCAATGCAGAAGGAGACAATAGAGGTCTCAAAATAAACACAATAACCGACGAAGAGTTAAAATTTGGTGCATGTGTTATTGGTTACAAAAAATTTCAGGCTAGCAGAATGAACAACATTTCTACAATAGCAGTAAGCACAACTTACAAGATTGTAACAAAAGGAATTCAGATGGATCTGTGTGAGATCCTATTGAAACAACTTGATGAGAATATGATCAAAATAAGGTCTGCAAAGAGCAACACGTGTAAGTTTGGATCACTTATTATGTGTACATTTTTCTACTTTCAAGAATACTTTCCTTCAGTAGGAAAAGTTGTATGGGACTCTACCAAACCATTAACCCAATAGATTAGTGAACTGATTAAGTCACTAGGAGACAACTTTGAGTTTGTCATGTCTGCATACTTCCTTGAGTTCAAGGAAAAGATGATGGAAAGAACTAGGATTCCTGAGCAACTAGTTGAAAAACACAAAGATGAGATATGTTTCATGGCAGACACGGACTTCACACATATCAAACCAATTGTACCAAGAATAGCTTGGTTATCACCATTAGACTATGAGATCAATGTTGATCTAGCTACAAGTGCAATTGAGGCACTACTTAATGAGCCCATTGATAAGAAACAACCAAGGTTTGGTACATATGAGGAGGCCAAATCTAAGATAAAACATGGCCTAGAAGTTAAGAAGACTATAAACAAGAAAGATAAAATGGTTAAGAATCTCAAGAAGATTCTATCGATTGTTGAAGAGGAAGAGTAGGATTAACGGGAGGAAATCGATGAATAGGGCAACATCGGTGAAGAAATAGAAGAAACGAAATCAGATACAGAGGCTACTGAATTTGATGCACCTCCATCTCCACCTCCTGCAAAGAAGCAAAGGATAAGAAGTTAGACTAATGCAACCAACACCACACCACTTAAGAAAGGTCAAGTAAGGACCTACATGAGGAAGCAGTCAACAAAAAGAGCAAGACAACAACCTGTCAAAACCGCAACACCAAAGAAGAGAAAAAGGTTTGTCATGACACAGGTTGACTTGGACGACACCAAAGATGATGAACCAGATGTAGTAAAGAAGAACTTCAGAAACCAAATGGTAGATGAAGCTTCCAAATCAATTGCTACCCATGGCACAATGACTGATAAAAAGATCAAGTAGTGGGATACACTAAATCCAGATGATCAGAATAAAATATAGGAAGCAGTAATAAAATCAATGATTAAAAACAAGTATGCACCTGCTAAATTTGTAAATCAAATACCTGAAGAGATAGGTAAAAGGGTATACCAACAATGGTCATATGCCTTGAAAATAGAAAGAGAAGCAAGAGAAAGATTTCTTGTAAGACTGATGCCTCCTGAATCCGAGTTTGAAGAAATACAAGAAGTACTAAAGAAACACTCAAGTAAATTTGTAGCCAAAATAAGGGCTTACAAAGTACTAGAGAGCAAGTTTATAGAACTAGATTCAATGATAGATACCAAATGGAGACATCTCCTGGATCTAACGATAGAGTCAAAAAGTGTTGAGAAGCAATTAATTCTCACAAACACACCTCACAAAGAGAAGGAGATAGATAATGCAAGTCCTCAGCATATTGCTCTGGACAATCAAGAAAGTGATGATGAACGTATTAACTTAGATACAGACATGGATGATAATATCTAAGATATCACTCATTATGATTCCAAAAATGATCCAAAGAAGAAAGATGATGTGATATTTATTACACTTAAGGATCAACAAAGCCATCAAGTACTAAAGACATCAGATGACAAGATAGTTGACATTGCTGATGAACAAATGCAGGACACATCAATCCTACACCCACTTGTGCAAGACCCTGCACAAAATATATAGAAGGATGAGGATGTCACTGTTGACAAGGCACTAACTGACGAGCAAGACACCAATACTGACAAAGCCCAAGAAGCAACTCAAAGTAACATACATGTCCTAATGAAGGCAATAAACATACTAGAGGGCAATAAGGGATCAAATGAAAAAGAGACAAGCACACCCAAAGACAAGGGTGATGAAGAAGCCAAAGAGACAACAGATACTACTGTAGAGAAAGCTAAAACTGATGATCAGAAGAATGCATCTACTAATCAGAATAAATAAAACACTCAAAAGGGAACAGGGGATAAGCCTTTAGAGAAAGGTGAAGAAGGGAAGAAGGATGAGATTGAAAAGAAAATCGGAGCAGATTCTGTAGAAACACCCAAGGTTAATGAAGAGATGTCTTCACATAACCGACAGGTGCCCACAGAGTAGAAAACACAAGATGCATCATCGACAAAACCTTCCCCAAGAAATTCAGAGTGAACAAATGAACTAGCTAAGGTAGTTCATACATCTACATCCCCTCAAATCTCAAAGAAGAAGAAAGGAAAGAATAAAAATCTAGTAACTCTGAATGAAATCATTGAGATTCCAGTCAGTGATCCAAGAACATTGGATCTGATAGTATTGACAAAATATGCAAAGCTATGTGAGAGAAAAGCCATTCAAGACAAGCTGAAAAGAGCAGAAAAAGAGGACAAGGTACTGGAAGTAGCAAGAAATATACTTCAAGAAATTGTACCAGACATAAATATTGATCAACACACTCCAATCATTGATCAACTAGTCATACTCACAGATGCAATAACATCTTAGAATATAGATACTCAGAAAATAATGGAAGAGAGACTTGAACAAAAGTATGAATTCAAGCTCACAAAAAAGATAAGCCAAGAAGTTGCATTGAAAAAGGTCAAGCTATATGAATTGATAAGTACAATTAACCCAATCTTCACAAAAGTTGTTACCTTAATCAAGAAATTGTGCACTTTAGATCAACTCACTAAGGAGTATACCAACAGGATAGATAAAATAGACACTGATCTTCAGTCCAATGCACAAAATCTAGCCAACATAGAAGAAGCACTTAAATTGCACAATCAACTAATCATACAGGCTAGGAAACAAAGACAGGGCATTCAGTTTGTAGAGATGAAATACATAGATGAGGTCAATGAGCTCCAGGTTAAGCTCTTACCGACACTTACACTCCTGCAACAAAATATGACACAGGCAAGTACTCTAATTGCCACCCCTGAAATGTCTGTCCTAGACAACATTTATGATATGCACGCCAGACTAGAGCTGCAACACATGTCCCTAGAACAGTTGAGAGAACATTGGGAGAAACTAATGGAAGATATCCAAATTACCCATTCTAATGTATTTGACACATTGTAAGTTACACAGTTTTGTCACAATTTTGGCATATTATAAGTTGTACATTTTTGTCATCAGTATCAAAGAAAGGGGGAATTTGATATGCACATCACCTCAGTTAAAGGAGGAAATCATATGTATAGTGGAAGAAAGGGGAAATATTGTACACTCAGAGAATAGATAGTATACATGTACATATACATACACTATACTGATGCACACAGTAAGGGGGAGTCATATTATGACAAGGATATAAACATGGTGTAATAATTTTAATATTATGCACATATCAGTTTTTTGATACTAATGTCAAAGGGGGAGATTGAATGCATTATATTTTTCCATTAGTATACTTAGAGAAAAACATGATTTGCACCATCGGTTTACTGTACACCAAAAGACAAGGCACAACACTATCTGATGCCAATGTTACCCGACAAACACTGTTAAGTGTTACCCGATGAAAAAAAGGTAAATGATACCCGACGAGTAACAACAGTGCTACCCGACAATACAAAAAATAGAGGAACCCAATAGATACAGGGAACCTGATGATTAGTTTAGTCAAGGAACGCCAACAAACTGCAAGTTCAAACTGACAACCAAGAACTGACATTAGTTGCATCCCGCAAAAAGTGGATCTGACTTTCCATGTTAGATAAATCACTGAAGTTGTATTTATAAATTCTTGATTTGCTTTTAAATCCATTATGTGTGGAGGAAGCAATGTAATTGTTATTGTTTTAATTAGTTTTACTATTTTAAAACATGCAAACTAAAGATCAAGGTCAAGTTGTAAACCTTGGATTTAAGAGTTAACATTGTAAATCATGAATTCCAAGATAGGTCAATACTTGTATAAATAGGTGCTCAATCCATTGAGAATAGTTGTTGTTCGATAAAGATAGTAGCCACGAAGAGAAACCAAAGACCAGACAGATAATTCATGCACAAGAACACAAACAGAATCAAATCAGTTTTCAATAATAGAACAGAGGCTACCAACAAGCATAGAAAAGGTATTCATCAATCACTTAAGGTGATGTTATTATTGTAAATATTTTAATGGATCTGTAAATCAGCAATGGTAGATTGCATACAATCAGGTCAAGATTTGTACTCATTCTGACAAGTGAAGTACACAAATGAAATCCTTTCAAGAAAGGTGGGCTTAACCGTCCTATTGTAAATCTCATTACTGAGTGCACACTTAAATTAGTGTTGCTAAATCTCTTAATAGAGTAGATCTTAACATGTCTCCACATTAATACTCTTAATAGGGTAGATCATCAGAAATGATCAAATTGTAAGCCTTAACCAGCTCCCTTCCATTCTACAAATAGTGAATTTTTGTCGGTGGCATCCCCACCGCAGTTTTTACTTCCTAACAGGAATTTTCTGCGATACCATATCTTGTGTTATGTGTTTTTCAATTTCATGAATGTTTCTATGGATGATTATAAAGATTGTGAACACATAATAGATGCATAAGAAAGAGTAACAGTAATGGTTGGTAAATCAGAATTGAATGAACATTAATGAAAAATTGAGTAAAGTGTTAAAATTTTTAGAGGTATTGATTCACCCCTCCCCTCTTAGTACTACTTCCCATTAAGTCCAACAAATTAATGGTTGGTTCATGTGGATAAACCAACCCATGAAGATTGCAAAGGAAATGATAGAGAAAGTCACTGGTTTGTGGTCCATAGGAGGCATTCCAACTCTGAAAAGTGTAAAAAATGTCACGATACATGATGCCATAGGTGCGGTAGATGACAATTGAGGAATGACTATCAACAATATTAGAGATTGTGATTTGAAGTTTTCTACAATGGTCATTGGATACAAGATATACCATTCAAGAAGAGAGAATTTGATCTTGGGAATAATCATTTACATAGAATATGATATGCTAAGAGAGATAAAATATTATGACCTCTGTGAAGTCTTGAGAGGATATTTGATGGAAAAATTAATCAATATTAAGAAAGACAAGAAGAATGTATTCAAGTTTGGTACATTTATATTCTACTGATTCTTCTATTTCAAGAAAGAGTTTCCAAGGATAGGTACTACTAATTGGTCCATAAGTGGTCTAGTAGCTTTTAAAATCACAGAAATTATGAGTGAAATGATTGATGAGATGAGAACCACATATCTTTGGGGGTATTTCAAAATCAAATGCATGAAAGGGAAATAATTCCCAAATCTATTGTTGAAAAATATAAGGAGGACATATGTTTTATGGTGAGCATTGATGAATGCCTAATGGAGGTGGTTGAACCAATAACTTCTTGGGTGATGCCAATGGGATATGAGGTAGATGAACTAATCATGGACTTGTATGCAAAGGAATTACTGAGAAAGCTCAGGTATCAAAATGAACCAAGATTTGGAACCTATAATGAGAAAGGACTAGAGGTGCATAGAGAGATAAGAGCACCTAAAATTGCAAGAAGAGTAAAGTAGACAGTTGATATAGTAAAAGAGTTTCTTGTATTTGATGCTCAAGAAGTGGTAGAAGGTAGTGTGCCTATTGAAGTGGGAGAATCATGTTTTTCCCCAATTAAATCTATAAGTAGACAGACAAGAAGTGTAACAATGTCCAAGCCACAAATGCCTACCCCAAAAAGAGAGGAGAAGAGAAAGAAACCAGAGAATAAAAGTGATGAAAAGAAGAAATATGAGACTAAGATATAGTGGGAAGAGAAGAATAAAATAGAAGAAGAGGAGATTCTTATTGAGGATGATGATGAAAGGACAAACTCTAATGAAGCTATCAAGTAGCTCAAGAAAAAAAAGTCAAATGAAGCATCTAAATCTACAAGGACAATATTTTGGTGCAAATGAACAAGGAAAGAAACCAAGCTTGAGTCTGATAAACTAGGTATGCCTGCAAATAGTTTGGTGAAGGTTATAACTACTAATGGTGACTTAAAAATAGTAAATAAATTCCATGATAAGTTAGAAAGTGAAGGGAAGAGAGTGGTTGAAGAAGCATTTGTAAAATATATGAAAAAGTTCAAGAAAGCATTAATTGAGATTGCAACTGAACTTACAAAGTCTCTTTATGATATCCTAGAAGCAAGAAAGAATGCATCCAACAAGATGGATATAGAACTAAGGGAACAAGTCATAATTGAACTCTATCCAGTAATATCAGTTGAAGAGATGAAGGACTTAATGAATAAGGCAGAGCGATCTTTTAGAAGAAAAAGAAGAACAAATAGGCTGATGACTGGTGAAAAAGAAGACGTAGTTAATGAGAATAAAAAGATAATGCATAAGATATTGTAAAAATAAAATCTATCATTGAATTCAAAAAGGGAAGTACATCTAAACAAACTAAGTCACCAAGCCTGCAATTACAAGATGTGCTAGTGTGCAAGATGCTCCAGATTTGGAACAACTCATAGGTACATGTATGGAGGAAGTACCAGAGATGGTGATAGTACAAATAAATATGACCGATCAAGGTACATTACTCAAACAGGTCACAGCGGACACTAAAGGGAAAGGCATAGTGACAGGTACAAAGAATGCATCATAGGAAGTACAAACTATGACATATAAGGCAAGGACTAATACAGTAGAGGTATATCCTCTAAACCCTATGCTGCCTTCACAAGATGGAGAAAAAAAAGAGGCAAAAATGAACTAATGCAGGAGCATCTTGGGTCCTCGGTAGTCTTTCATCATCCAAAAAAAAATAACACTTGGTATTCTGGTGAACTTTGTTACCGGTCTTTGTGTTTGTGTTCTCTTCTTGGTCACCAACTGGGTGATTGTTGGATTGGTGAAGTTATATAGATTTTTTGAAGGTGCGGTCATGATATGGTGTTCATCGAGTCATTAGGACACTTGTCCTATGATCACAAATCATTTGGAGTTACCGTGCTCGAGTTATGTTTGATTCTGTGACTGGATGTAAGAAGGAGTTTCTAGTTCCAGGCAGTTTGTTGAGATTTAGTTAACGGTCGATCTATAGAGATGTTGTGCAAGAGAGGTGAAAAGGGTTTGTTCATTGATATTATTAGAGTCTAATTGTATGAGTGGACTTCTCAAGGTGGTGTGGTTTGAGAGATCTTTATATTTTTATATTGGTTGTTGTTCTTCTTCATGACACTAGTCCACTGGAGTTAACCTGTCGATTGATGGAGGTTGCGGTCATTGTTTTGATCGGTGGAGCTGAATGAGGTAATTTCCTAGGTGGATCAATGAGTGGTTGACTTGATTTTTTGGATATGTCCTCGAGAAATGATTAAATATTGCATTTAATTTGGGTTTGGGCCAACTGGGTCTAAAATGTTTCTAGGGATGTGTAATCATTTGTTGAGGCTGACCGGTTGGTGGTTGTATATAAATTTAGAGCTTGCACTCATTCAAAGAGGATGAGATCATAAGGAAGAAGTATGGAGAAGGCCTGGGTAGTAGAGAAGCTACTAGACGATAGCTTTGAGACTTAGGAAGATCTAGGAGTAGGTCTGAGTTGATTTGTCTTTCTTTGTACTTGGTCATAATCGGGAAGACCTTACAACCTGACATGTATGCAGAAATTCTAATTAATAAAGTTGTTATTTGGATGCAAAACTTGTTTCTCTTGATTATATCTTGCTTTTTTTGTGATGTGTTGACTCTTACTGCAAGGATTTGACATCTCCTTTGGGGATTCTCTGTCCTTGGATGCATCATGAACAAAAAAGAAGTGAAGGAGGGGTTTAACAAAAGGAGGACAATAGACATTGTCTAGGTAGTGTGAGAACTCATGCCAATAGATTCATCTGCTCTATCCCCTATTCAAAAGATCAAACTAGCCCAAGTGTCAAAATCTCAAGCTAGGGAGGAGATTCTCAAGAATCACCTTGAAGATAGTAAGATCATGGAGGAGGCATTAGAAGTATTGGAAAAGTTAATGGATTTTTATGTCAAAGATGAATTATCAAGCCCATCAGACCAAGTCAAAAGTTTTCTTAATGCAACAAAAACTCAATTCAAATCACTTGAACATGTTGCAAAGGTAAAGGCAAAGATCAAGGCCAATGCTAAAAGGTTTAAAGAGTTAAAGTTAATATTGCACATGATATATCACTATTGGACACCTACATTAAGGAGATGCAAAGAAAACTTGGTGAAGGTGGGAATGTTTATAAGTCATGTCTGTCAATGAAGAAGTTTGTAGCAGGCATAGAGAAGTAGATTCAAGCGAATGGATTGAAAATGGAGTAGATAGCACAATAATTTGATTATCTAATTGCCTCTACATTAGAATATGAGAGTTAAGTAATTTATTTACTTGACAAGATCCAAAAATTGGAGAAGGAAAAGGAAAAGGTGAAGTCAAAAGTCAGCGAATTAAGGAGTTTCATAGCTCCTAAACTTCAAACACTCTACAATGCAGTCGAAGAAGTCCATTTTTCCTTTTGTACATCAAACCTTGTGAACTTACAAGTGGTAGAAGCGACAATATTTATGTTCAATAGCCACATTTCAGTTTTAGATAGTCTCAAACAAGGATGAGACCAAGATCTACAATTACTGAAGACTATATGTGCAAATATCTTCCAATTAATGTAAGTTTCACCACTTTTTGGCATGTACATATATGTATATATATTTTTGGTAGCCATGGGCTAAGGGGGACTAGTAGTGTGAAGTATGGGACATTTTATGGCTAAGACTTTGTCATATAGGACACTTATTAATTTTTGGGTACAATTTTTGGTGAAAGCTTTATGCAGTTAGAACAATGATTAAATAATATTTGCACGCTTAGTCAGTTTTTCCACTAAGTGTTGTCATCAATGCCAAAAAGGGAGATTTTAGCAAGAGACACTACGTAGAAGGCAGAAATTGTGAGTGAGTGTTGTCATTGATGGAAACTATATGATGTTTAGACATGGTATACAAGTGTGAAACAACTTTGGATCCCATACCAAAAGTCATTTGAATATCTAGCTAAGTTCAGACTGAAGAATCGAGTACACTAGCAAAACACATAAAAAGGTCTGGTGAGATCTACAGAGGAAAGAATTTGCAGAGCGCATCTACGGGAAGTATAAGGAATGTGTATAGATTCTTCTCACAAAATTTGAAGGTATAATGGTAAGATTTGACAAAGTTATGAAGATTTGAGAAGTCATTCTTAACAGTCAACAAAGCCTCAAGCTGATGTGATGATAAATCCTTATGCCCAAATTAGAATTTGTAATTGACGCTAACATTGTAATTCAGTTAAGACGTCCTAATTTGAATATCTCTTGTAATCTATTGTAAGGGGTTTCAGGGTCCCCTCAAAACCTATTTTTGCTTAAATCAAAAGCTTTTATAATTCAAATATTTAGCTGACATAGTTAGCCACCTATTTTGATTTTTGTTGGAGGGAAACATGATGAATTGAGGATATAACCGACTTGATAAAATGTTTTACTTTTTGCAAGAATGTTTTAGGGAAAGTCTACTTGTTGATGAAATCCTATGGTGCAAACCTATAAAATGGATTGGTTAGGGTTTATCGATGTGTGGAGAGGATATTTGAGATCTTTTGATGGTTGATAAACAAAGAGAGAAGTATGGTAGATATGATTTGAGCAGTTTTATAGAGATTTGATATTCTGAATGTGAAGAACAAGGTGACATGATAGTCAGTTTTGGGTTGTGGATCAGATCGACATTTGAGATTACACAAAACTATAATCAGACACTAGAAGATGTTATTATGGTAGTTCAACAAGTTTGCGATCATTGCACTGATCATTTTGTAAGTCAGTGAGTCTTCCTGAGGATTGTTGCTCAAGGTATTTTGTTTTGAGAAGTGAGCTCTACGCAGTGAGCCTGATTGCATGTACAATCCCCATATCTAGTTGTAATACTTTATTTCTACCGAGTATAGTCTTTGTGCATATCATCCCCACTATGGTTTTTCCCCTAATAGGTTTTTTCACAATAAAAATACTTGTGTCTTGATTTGTTATGTGCATTTTTTAAATCAATACTTTATGTTTCTGCATGCTTACATTTTAAAGGTTAAATATTATTATGTGTTGCAAGTTCTTATGAGTTCAAAAGATATTTTGTAGAAGGTTCAAAATCTTATTTATAAAATTTTAAATTTATAAAACACTAATTCACCCCCCTCTTAGTGTTCCTCCATATTAACAGCTAACATGTGTAGGGTTGATATTTTTAAGGGAAGTTGTTATGATAGGTGTAGCATAGGTGGATACACTATGAATGGAGGTAGAGATAGGCATTGAAGTCTCAATACTAGTAGTTGGTAGAATGAAACCTAGCTCTTGAGCACAATCTCTAAGAGGATTGTAATTGTTATCAATGAAATGAGAGATAGTAAAAAATATATTAACACCATTTTCATCATTATGAATTATCTTTCTCAAACCCTCTATAATAGATATGACCTCAGAAATAGATTTTTTATTTTCCTAACCATTGCTCAAAATTTTTAAATTCATGAGAAAGTTTTTGAACTTTCGTAGGAGAGAATCTTAAGGCATCATATTCATTATGAGAAGAAGAGTGGGAAGATTTGTTCTCAATAATTTGTTTAATTTGATTAGGAGGCATGTTTTTCTCATCAAGACTCCTAGGAAAGATAGAGGAGTTGGGATCAAAAGAACCCATAATTCTACGAATTCTCCTAACTAGAATGTTATAAGTAGTAATCAAGGAAATGACACTCATGCACAAAGGAAATGAAAGAAAAAATAGATCTAATACAATTACAAGTTTTGAAAGAGATGTGCAATTCAACTAAATAAGATAACAAATTTTTAACAAAAATTACATCTAAGTATCAAATTTAAAGATCTAATGTAGATCATGCAAAGTAGATCTAGATCCAAAATGAGAAGGATGTAATGCTTACAGAGTAGGTATAAACACCAAAACAAAAATTGAAATGTTAAAAGTAAAATTTACCAAAAATATATAAGGTGAACCAATGCATACAGAGGAGATCATGCAACAAAGGTCTAACTACAAATATCAAAAGTATGTAAGAAGAGTTGGGTTTGCCAAAAATGTATAGAGTGAAAAGGGAAGTAATGACATAAATAGGTAAAATCACTTCTCCTTTTCATGAATTACACATTTTGGAAGGAAGATTCCCCTCTAGGTTTAAGAGGAGACTCAAAGGCTAACTGTGACAATGATCATTCACTCAAATATGTGATTGATGAAAATGATAATGATGTACAAGTTTGATTGATAGATAAGTTACTGAAAAACGAGAAAAATAGACTTATTTGGGTATACAGTGAGCAAAAAAGTACAAAAACAAAAATCAAAGCACAAATATGACCTATGGGTAAAATTTGAGCTGAAAATGTAGGGGACATGAATCATCCTGTTCTTGGGGATAAATCGTCAATGGTATTTTGTACCTAGTAAAAATTAAATTTTTCGGGACTTTCTGACTATATCTGTTCTTTTATATTCTGATATGGTGGCTCTGCGCCCTATTCCTCCACACATAAAAATGGGGGGAAAGGTTCTATAAATGGGTTTTCCTTGGTCAATCCCCTATTTAGGAATCAACCTTGAAAATGCAAAGATATTGCATAAAGGAAAGTATGTAAAAATGAAAATGTAGATTTACCTTGCATAAACCCTCATGGACGGATGTAGAAATTGATCATACCCATGAATATTCTTGAAATGTGTTTGAAATCAAAATATTTGACCATGGAATGTGATTTAGAATCAAGGATCCCCTCACAAATGCATATATTTATGAATGCCACTCCTAGATCTTGAATGTGTGTATGCTTGAAAACTGTTTGCAATGAAGGAGAGACGAGGATGAAGGAAGAATATTCTTGCTTGATTGAGAATTCATCTCCTTTTCCATCATGTGAGAGAAACATGAATAAATTAGAGAATATTTCCTTTGACTTGAATGATATTGAAGAATTGGAGACTTGGAGATCTTGATCTTGGATGCTTGCCTTCATATCTTGAATCCAAATGCTCAATTATGCTTGATTACTTGAAAATATTTATAACTTGACTTCCAAATTCTTGAGTATGGTTGTGATATGAAAAATGAGGTGAGATAAAGTCTTTTTATACCTACTCCATCATTTCAGGATTCAAAAATGATGTAGGTTAACCACAAAATCAAAACTCTGGCTAATACCCCAATATAAGGTCTTGGGCCAAATTAGGGCCCCAATTGACTGAGATAGGATGGCATTGTCCTTATGTACCTGGTAAATAGGCCAAAAATTGGAGGGGATGTTGGTATAGATGAAAAGAAGGAAGAGGAGAAAGGATAGGCACCGAAATGCATGACTATGATGAGGAGAATGAATACGTGGAGTCACTTTAGAATTATTGATTGATCTATAGCTAGATGGTTATTATGTTTCACCATCCAATATCAATTCTAGATCTAACTTTAAGTTATCCATTTATTTGGTCTGCTACTTCTATATCAAGGTTGTACAACTCATTTATTTGGTCTTCTAACTTTATCTCAAGGCTACATCTTCATCATTGAATGGTTGTTGGTTTTCTACACATTTGCTTACTTTATTTTCTTTTGTTTAAAGAACATAAGTGACCCTATTTTTTGGGATACTGGTGAAATTTTTTGAATGAAAACTCCCTTCAATTCTTTAATCAAAAATCTATTTGTGTAGAGAACATGTATGACCCTAATTTTTGGGTTTCCTAAATGACTACCTTTCTGGTGTAAAATTCTGAACGACAAATCTTTTTTCAGGACAATTTATCACTGATCTGCACTCTCTTTAGATTGTGATAGATTGCTTATTTAGTTTTCTACAATTTACATTTTTTATAGTGATGTTTTGATGTGTTTAAAAAACATCCATGACCCTAATTTTTGTGTTTTCTAAATGTTTGTCTCTATGAAACAAATTTCTAATGGCAAGTCATCTTTCACTCTGAAATTAGGATGAACTACTTTTCTCTGCATTATTTCTACACTTGTGAAGATTAAATGTGTAGATTTAATGTTGGAGTTGATGAAAAACACAACCCCACATCTCCCAAGAATCACCTGCATGCAAACACCTGTCACAGAAAGAGAGAAGCAAAAGCTATGGAGGCCAGAAACAACAAATTTGTGGAAGATGAAGCATCCTTAATTAATTCAATAATAACAGAATGAAATTACAAAAGAATTAATAATTAAAAAGAGATCAATCCTTATAAAGGAGATCGAAGACCAAAAGGTAGAGAAACCTAGGTTGCATGATAATAATTAATAAATAAATAATTATAACATGCCTAAATTTTAGCTTAAGTAAACTAGAGATGAAAAGGTGACTTAACGATCAATAATGATTTAATTAATAAGTGAATAAGGTGTCTTAATAATTAAATCAATAATGATTTAATTATTAAGTGAAAATACCTTTTTACTCTAACACCCCCCCTTAAGATAAACTTGGGGAGAAGCTAAAAACCTAGAAACAACTACTGAAAGCAGGAAATGGGTCCCAACAACAAGGCCTGATCAGGTACCCAAGAATAAAACAATTCTATAAAGAGGAGGAAAAAGGAGAAAACAGTGGGAAAAACCCCTCTCCAAAAAGAGATGAAGACTAGTGAAGGACTGAAGAAGCCTCCAACTAGAGAAGAATAGGAACAAAGGAAGAACATGTAGAACACCTCTAAAGCATGAAGCTACAAACGCTATCAAAGAATAATTATTGGAACCTCCACTGTAATAGAACATGATCAAGTAGAGAAGACTGTAAAAAAATCCCGAAGAGCTGATCAATTGAAGATAAAAGGATTCCTCCAAAACAAGAATGAAAGAGTGTCCATATGGTCCATCTCACTGAAATGCACAGGGACCTAGCCACTGCCTCCGCCTGATACATAGGAAAAAATATTGAATACATAGATCACTCCATCAAACCAAGGAAGCATTAGAACCAATAGGAGATACCCACCATAATGTTGAGTAGGGAGAGGTATAATAGGTACACAGAATTAGACTACCACAAATAACTGCACGATGAAGAATGTACAAACACATATAAAGGATGATGTTGTGGAAGGATCACTCTCTTGATACACATCATGAGGCTAATGTTGTGGAAGGAACACTCACTTTAAAAATGTAGATGAAAAACAAAGCAAACATCAAACCCCCCATGACACTTTATAATATAGTGCGAGTAAAATCAAGCATAAAATGTGCAGGATCCCAAGCATGCATCAGATGACACTTTATTTTAGTGCATTTGCAAAAAAAGAAATGTGATAGAAATAGATGTCTACAATATCCAGGATTGACATAAATTTGTAGAAACGTGAATAACAGGTAAAAAGAAGTCATCCCATGCACATAAAATGATCCTAGGATTTGAAACATCCAAGATATCCACCAGATTGCAAAAATGTAAAAATACGAATAAAAACTACCTGGAGTAGAATTTGGGTGTGAGACCCATGAAATAAGATATAGCACTGAATTGACTTTCCAACACCATGCGAAAGTCAAAAAACAAAGTCTGGATGAGCAAGATATGGCTCCCTAAGTACAAAAATAACCCTGAATTTGATTGGAAAAAAACCATGCAAGACAGAAAAATTAGAAAATCTAACCTCCAAATTTGGATAGAGCTTAGAAAGAGCTTTTCGATGATATAAGATAGGTCAAAATCCGATATTGTAAGCGCAAGATATGAGCAAAAAACCACAAGGTGTTCAATATGAAAAAAGGGCAAGCTATATGACAATTGGTGGCCATCAAATGTAACCCAAATCTCAGACCTACTACTATTGACATCAGTAACATGGAAACCGAGGTGACATAAAAAAATGAGGTGAATTTTTGCCTCAAAAAGCATGCCAAGGGCTATGTATGCAAAAATAGAGCCCAAATTTCAACTTTGTCCAAATTGGACATGCCTAATATAAAAATAAGGGTTTTGGGGCATTTTAGATGCGATTGCGAGGTCGGTTTGTGCCCACATTGCTCCAAAAAATATCTCTACTCTAAATCCACACAACTTTTCACAGAAAATCTCTCAAGAAACTAGATCTGAAGGGCAAGACCAAAAAAGCTCTCATGAAAAGAACAGGGGAATGAAAGGGTGGAGATATGATACCATGTTGGAGTTGATGAAAAATTCAACTCCACATCTCCTAAGAATCACCTGCATGCAAACACTTATCACAAAAAGAGAGAAACAAAAGTTATGAAGGCTAGAAACAACAGATCTGTGGAAGAGGAAACATCCTCAATTGATTCAATAGTAATGGAATGGAATTACAAAATAATTAATAATTAAAAAGAGATCAATCCTTATAAAGGAGATTGAACACCAAAAGGTGGAGAAACCTAGGTTGCATGATAATAATTAATAAAGAATTAATTATAACATACCTAAAGTTTAGCTTAAGTAAACTAGAGATGAAAATGTGACTTAATGATTTAATTAGTAAGTGAATAAGGGGTCTTAATAATTAAATCAATAATGATTTAATTAATAAGTGAAAATACCTTTTTCCTCTAACATTTAATTTATAATCAAATTTTACCAATATTTTTAATGAAGAATTTTACTCTACAAAACTATGGTTTAGATTACTTTTGTAAGTCAACAAATTTGCAATCAAACAAAACAATCAGGGAAATTTATCTCAATTTCTTTATATTATATTGTTTCATTTTAGCTTTCTACCTTTTTCTAACACGTTGATTATTTTGTCAGCATCTATCCACCAACAAAATGTTATATCCATTATTTTCTTTGATTTATAAAGTAAGAGACAATTTATCTCAAAGTTATATCTATTATTTTATTTGATTTAGATTAATTATGTACTATAACAATTATAGTTGGAACTATCAGTACAAATACAACAACCGCTATATCACGAACTTAGGATCATAATATTATTTTTCCAATTTGATGGTTACAATGTTAGTTACTATCAAATACTTGCACTAGCAAACTACAACGCAAGTACTCGCCACTACGTATCACTCGTAATTATCTTCATCTCATAAGCCTATAGATACATTATTTCAAGATCCATTAATCAAACAAGCAATTACATTTGTCAAACCCATTACGTATATTTTTATTAGTGTTATGCTATGTAGGTTACATGTGTATGCACCCTAAAATGGTCACCTAGACTTTGGGCCCCATTTCTCAATTTATCAAATCCCTGAATCAATATTTTCAAATATCAACAATATCAATTATATCAATTTCCCTGATCAAATCATAATCAATTCAATATTTCCTAAGGTTTGA
>MU225720.1:2961795-2979907 GCA_018584345.1 Thuja plicata
AGCAAGGTTATAGGCTTAATATCTCTAGCTGAGAGCATTCTAAAAACCCTTGCACTCCATGCCTAGGGAGCTATGGATCAATTTTTGAGACCTCATTCTTGAGTGTTCTTGAATGTAAGGATTCATAAAAGTGTGACATAATTATAGCACACAACATGTACATACCTTTAGCAAGACACAAAACAAAATAGCAAATGACATGGATATGCAAATTTCACTATTACTTTTTTTGGTCATATTTTGTTGTGCACATGAATCCTATAATAGGACAAATTTTTAAATATAGCACTTACAAACATACATGTAATTATATATCCAAAATATAAATCAAATTATAGGCCAATATCTGAGGTGGGGGAAAATATAAATTGCTAGCCAACCTCTATTCTAATGGTAACCTCTAAAATAAGAAAGAGAGAAAGGCCCTACTACTTTAAAAAGATCTCCCTTGTTCATCAGAAGCTATAAAGTCGATCTTTTCTATACGTTATACTACTGAACCAAGCCAATGAGTCTATAATCCGTCAACAAGACTAAGGAGGTATGTTTGTGAGTGTTGTATTTTAAAATTTGTACTAGCTATATGATTCACATGAACAACAAAATATGACAAAAAAGTAATAGTGAAATTTGCACATCCATGCCATTTGCTATGTACTTTTGTGTCTCCTTAAAGGTAATTAGATGCAATCTACATAACATAACACTAAAAAAAATATGAGTAACGAATTTAATAGAATGTAATTGCTTGTTTGATTGATGGATCTTGAAATTATGCAAGACTTAGAAGATGGAGATAATAATGAAAAGTCAATTGAAATTAAAAAAATTCATTTTGAATCCATGGAAGGGTACTATTGAATTATTCATTTCAGTGATGGATATTGTACACATAAAACTTCCATCTAGAAACTGAGTTTATCAAAGAAATAAAAAGAAGTTTATAATTTGAAAAAGTCTTAACTCATAAAGATGATTATGTTTCTAAAATTAAAAAGAGTTAATTTAGGAAGAAGATTATGTTTTTAAAATGAAGAAGACTTAATTTAGGAAGAAGATTATGTTTCTAAAATGAAGATAAGGTAAAGGAAAAAGCTTAAGTTTCTAAAGGAAGACTCGTGAGATGAAAATAGAAGTTATGAATGGACAATTAGCTCAAACTTAATTAAATAATAAAATGAATAAATGGAAATGGATATTTAGAAAATAGAAAAATTTTGAAAAAGAAATTTAACTCACGTTTTTTTTTTATCGGTGAATTTTTGTATTGATTCAAACGCTTTTGCCTGGAGCTATGAACCAGTGAGAGCACAAATGGGGGCTCTCATCCCCTTGGTTACATTGCTATACAAGTACATAGGCATGAATGCCTAACTAAATTTTTAATCGCGTAATGTAACAATCTCCTTATAACTCCCAGACGGTGTGAAGAATATGCGTATCACCTTATAACTCCCTTGGCAAACATCCACCACAACCCGTTGGCAGCATCTCCTTGTCTTTCCATTACTGCCAGAAAACCCCTTATAACTCCTGACTAACATCACCCAACAATCCTTATGCCTCCCAAACGGTTGACACAATCACTCCTTCAAGACATCGCCCTGTGGTCAAAGCTTGTCGTCAGTTATTGACCCAGGTCCGAGGTGGCAACTGCAGTAACTATGTGATCTAGCCAGTGGGTGAATCCAGATCTCTTGAGCCTGATAGTTGTACATACAACCTCATGCTTGGGCGTACGTATGGAAGGTGGCTTCCGTATGTCTTGAAGGAAGTGGTGGGACTCGAACCAAGAACGCCTTTTCAACAAGGCTTATGACATTACCGTCACACCGCGCGGTGAACCCCCCAAAATTCAACTCACATTTAATTAAATAATAAAATATTATTTAATTAGATAAATAAAGCGGGTTAATAAACGACAAATGGAAATTGATAAATGATGAATTGGGAGAATAATTAAAGAAAAAGATTTAGTTTCTACAAAAAATGACTCAATATATTTACATATTGGTAGGTAACACAATGGTTTGTAAAGTTGGGGTGCTTCCTCAATACCATCGTTCACATACTTACACAGTTTTTTACACATTTATCACCCATCCTATTCATATGCATACTAATTTTGACATATTTAACTAGATTACATGTAATTATGCAATAATCCACCTAGATATGTCATCCACCTTGGATGTTATTATTTTTACATTCTAGGTCACTTTATAGGCACATGATTACTCTTGTAGCTACTAATTTGACTCCTCGATTTTCAAATTTCAAATTTAAAAAAATGGTCAACTCACACACATTTCTTTCTTTCCCAAAGTTTAATAAATACATACTTGCATGGTTTATTGTTTGTATTCAAAAGACAATTGAATTCATTTATCATTCTATCTCATTCAATCATCTACATTAAAGGAACACTTTCATTTGTGCACTAAAATGAAGCTAGATTTACACACTTATCCTTGAGAATTTGCACAATTGAGGCTTGCTATTATGTTTCATTTGCATGATTTAAAATCTACTTCTTTTGCAATGCTTGACCAAAGAGAATGTGAACCATCATGATTTGAAAACCATCGAAAGCATTTCTAAATATCATCAGTTTAGATAACAAAGCAAACAAAGGCCAACTTGACAAACCAAAGATAGGCATATCATTATATAGGTTCAAATTTTCACCTAAAAATCATCTAAACTTAATGCTATATCAAAATTCTTCTTCTTCAAGCATAAATTTAACTACTTTCATTTATCACATTTTTTTTGTAGTTTGACAATCAATTCAATATTTCTAATGCCTTAAACTCTTAATTATCTAATTTATATAAATTTTTGTCCTTGGGGAAGAGGCTCAATTACCACCTGTGTTCTAATGACTATTCAATCCCTGCTCACCCAACCCCCCAACTACTAACTTTATAGAAACCAAAAAAATATTGATTAAAAACTCATTAATAAATTTCACATCTACCAATAGTTGCTCACTTGTATCTCAGTACTTAAAATTTGTAGATTGCTAAATGTCCAGAGCTGTGCAACTTTATTTGTACCCATAACGCATAACTACTTGGGCATTTGCATACAAGTATTGGTATAAAATAATTACTACAGGAAAATGCATTATTTCTTTGAGGAATATGTATTTAATTAGTTGTACAAATTTGTAAGGTGGTTGTAATGCACATATATTGGGGCATCTTTAAGTAAGTATTAGGTAACACTTTTAAATGACCACATTCTTTTTTTTTGGTCGGTAAGGGTTTTTGTATATTAATATCAAAGGAAAATTACATAACATTTTCATCTTAAACTTCCTACTTCACTATATATTCGGGCATTTACCCATCATATTGCATTCAATGTCATTCTACTATACCTGTTGACTGTAAACTAAAACTATAACATCTTTACAATTTAATCATCAACCCAGAATCCCAAAAAAAATTTATCTCTCTGGTTGAGTTCGCCTTCCACCCGCATTGTTAACTTTTTGGTATTCTATAGTGGGAGCATTTATCCTCCAAAAAACCTACTCTATAGCATATTATCCTGCCTTTCCTCCATATATTTTCCAAAAAACAAAAACTTCATTACCTCCATTGGTTACACCATCTTCCTTGTTGCCTTGGCTTTTCCTCTTTGGATGCGCCGCCTGTGAGGCACATTCTAGGAAAATATGCTAGCAATGTCATTTTCTTTGTTGTTCTACCTCTCCAGTTCCACTTTCACCTTTTTCCATCCATCCTCTGCCCTTCGGAATAGGAGTGTTTTATCAACATTTGCACGTCGTCGCAAAAATGGAATGAGACCAAACCTACATCCATCCTCCTCATCATTAAAGCATTCTGGAATGTTAGAGCCAATCCTGAGGATTGCCCATTCCAGGATGAAGTTTAATTTGTCCAAAAAATCTTCATTGAATAGGGCTCAAGTTATTTGACCCACTTCCTCTGCACTTTTCCTAATTTCTAGACCCCATGCAATAGACAACTGAGATGCAGTCCAGATTTGTCTTGGGTTTGATCATTCTCTCCTAAAATTGCTCCCCGATCACCATTAACATGACATCTATCATTTCCTCTATTTTCACCTTTAACAATCCATGGATTATTTATCTGCTTGCAGGTCCTTTGAAAGCCTTCATGCTTCCTCAAACCCATACTGAAATTAGCTTCCATTTTTCTTTATTCACTTGTTTACTCTTAGAAACCCACACCTCATTTCTCCAAATCTGCTTAAAACTGTGGTGGTTTATTCAACTTACCTATCCTTTATAGTGCAAAAACTGATTGCATGTCCTTTGTGTTCATGCTGAATTACTTGTTATTGAATAATATTTCCTCATGCCAAAGAGAGCCTATGTTTCTCATAAATGAACTGTCCCATCTGAGCACCTCAGGCAGTCAGCTTACGTCAAAACTTAAGTTCTTTCTCCCATCATCCGTCCTTTCAGTCACCAAGGTGATGAGTGAGAAAAAGTTCCTACATTTATCCACCATATCCTCATAATTTTAATATCAATAAAAACACTTTACTTTATTCAGCTATCTTGATTTTACGGAGATCTTCAACCACAGTCTCATTGATTGTTTCAAAGGAAAGAGCCCAATTCGCCATTATATCTGTCTCTTTATTGCCATCCCTTAGCATGTGATTAGTTTTGAAATTGCTAAATTGGTTTAAAACACTTATCACTTCTCTTAACACGCCTTGTATTTTCCATGTGTTTGATTGATTCATTTTGATAGCTTCAATAATCACTTTGGAATCCCCTTCTATATGGATTTGATCCAAACCTAACATCCTCCCAAGTCTAACAGCTAGCAATGTAGCCTGCACTTCTGCCATGTTATTAGTCCCTACATGGATTTTTCTTGCCGCCATTGCCAAAATATCACCATTTGAGTCACGGGAAATAACACTAGCACCAAAGATTCCTGGATTTCCTTTCGAGCATCCATAAAAATTTATCTTTACCCACCCAGGTTATGGGGGAGTCCACACAATATTTATATGACATGTCTTTGTCCTCAGTATTTGGTTACCATCATTCATGTATCTGATCTTAATACCAGGCCATGACATATGAGTTGTCCTATCCCACAAAGAGAAAATTGAGTTTGAGTTTTTAAAGCTTACAACTATGCTCATCACCTCCTCTATCACCACATCAATCCTTCGAAAAATTGTTCTGTTGATTCTGAAACATTCTAAAAGACCCTTTTGTTTCTCTTTTTCCACACTTCCCATATAACCAAAGATGGGCAGACAATCCATATTTTGGATAGAGTAGATTTCAGAACTTGAGTCGGCCAACCTTTGAAAAGTTCTAATAAATAGTTTGGTAGGGGTCCCATTAGATTTAATTTTTGTCTTACCATGTCCCAACATCTTTATGTCATTTCACATTGCACAAGAAGGTGATCCACATCCTCATTTGTCTTTCTACACATCAGACACATGGTTGGTCCCAGAAAACCTTACATCTTCCTATGTTCCCCTATTAAGATTTTCCTTTGAATGACCAGCCAATTAAAAGCTCTAGCCTTCTGTAAACAATCCTTGTCCCATCACAACTTGTGAGGCCATTCCTCAATCTATTCATCTCTAGCCAGTAATAGCCAGTAATTGATATCCTAACTTGGTTGAGTAATGTCCACTCTTGGCCGCACACCAAATAATGTTATCTTTATCTTCGCATAAAGTCAAACATCTACCTTCCAGAATGCCATTCATTAATTCAAGTTGATCCTTATTAAGCCCCATTGCATTAGTATTCTTCTAGCACCACTGTTCCCCCATAGGACCTACCCTAATCTCCATGTAATCTCTCACCTTATCTCCCCATGTTTTTTTCCTAAACACAATTAGATTTTGTAAATTATCCTCTTCTGAAAGCACCAACTTTCCATTCCAGAAGTCATCTCAGAAGGTTGCCTCCCTTCCATCCTCAATCTGCCAAGAAAGATGGTTACACACCACAAAGGATTACCCATTCCAGAATTAAGTTTAATTTATCCAAAACATCTTCATTGAATAGGGCTCAAGTTATCTGACCCACTTCCTCTACACTTTTCCTAATTTCCAGACCCCATGCAATAGACAATTGAGATGCAATCTAGATTTGTCTTGGGTTTGATCATTCTCTCCTAAAACTGCTCCCCGATCACCATTAACATGACATATATCATTTCCTCTATTTTCACCTTTAACAATCCATGGTTTATTTATCTACTTGTAGGTCCTTTGAAAGCCTTCATCTGCTTCCTCGAAAACACACTAAAATTAGCTTCCATTTTTCTTTATTCACTCGTTTACTCTCAGAAACCTGCACCTCATTTCTCCAAATCCACTTAAAACTATGGTGGTTTATTCAACTTACCTATCCTTTATAGTGCAAAAATTGATTGCATTTCCTTTGTGTTCATGTCGAATTACTTGTCATTGAATGATATTTCCTCATGCCAAAGAGAGCCTGTGTTTCTCATAAATGAATTGTCCCATTCGAGCACCTCGGGTAGTTAGCTTATGTCAAAACTTAAGTTCTTCCTCCCATCATCCGTCCTTTTAGTCACCAAGGTGATGAGTGAGAAAAAATTCCTACATTTATCCACCATATCCTCATAATTTCAATATCAATAAAAAAACTTTACTTTATTCGTCTATCTTGACCACAGTCTCATTGATTATTTCAAAGGAAAGAGCCCAATTCGCCATTATATATGTCTCTTTATTGCCTTCCCTTAGCGTGTGATTAGTTTTGAAATTGCTAAATTGGTTTAAAACACTTATCACTTCTCTTAACACGCCCTGTATTTTCCATGTGTTTGATTGATTCATTTTGATAGCTTCAATAATCACTTTGGAGTCCCCTTCTATATGGATTTGATCCAAACCTAACATCCTCCCAAGTCTAACAACTAGCAATGTAGCAATGTTAGTGCTGATCCTGGGGATTGCCCATTCCAGGATGAAGTTTAATTTGTCCAAAACATCTTCATTGAATAGGGCTTGAGTTATCTGACCCACTTCCTCTACACTTTTCCTAATTTCCAAATCCCACGCAATAGACAACTGATATGCAGTCCAGATTTGTCTTGGGTTTGATCATTCTCTCCTAAAAATGCTCCTCGATCACCATTAACACGACATCTATCATTTCCTCTATTTTCATCTTTAACAATCCATGGATTATTTATCTACTTGCAGGTCCTTTGAAAGCCTTCATCTTCTTCCTCGAACCCACACTAAAATTAGCTTCCATTTTTCTTTATTTGCTCGTTTACTCTCAGAAACCTACACCTCGTTTCTCCAAATCTGCTTAAAATTGTGGTGGTTTATTCAACTTACCTATCCTTTATAGTGCAAAAATTGATTGCATGTCCTTTGTGTTCATGCCGAATTACTTGTCATTGAATGATATTTCCTCATGCCAAAGAGAGCCTGTGTTTCTCATAAATGAATTGTCCCATCTGAGCACCTCGGGTAGTCAGCTTACGTCAAAACTTAAGTTCTTCCTCCCATCATCCGTCTTTTCAGTCACCAAGGTGATGAGTGAGAAAAAATTCCTACATTTATCCACCATATCCTCATAATTTCAATATCAATAAAAACACTTTACTTTATTCGACTATCTTGATTTTACGGAGATCTTCAACCACAGTCTCATTGATTGTTTCAAAGGAAAGAGCCCAATTCGCCATTACATCTGTCTCTTTATTGTCATCCCTTAGCGTGTGATTAGTTTTGAAATTGCTAAATTGGTTTAAAACACTTATCACTTCTCTTAACACGCCCTGTATTTTCCATGTGTTTGATTGATTCATTTTGATAGCTTCAATAATCACTTTGGAATCCCCTTTTATATGGATTTGATCCAAACCTAACATCCTCCCAAGTCTAACAACTAGCAATGTAGCCTGCACTTATGCCATGTTATTAGTCCCTACATGGATTTTTCTTACCGCCATTGCCAAAATATCACCATTTGAGTCACGGGTAATAACACCAACACCATAGATTCTTGGATTTCCTTTCGAGCATCCATCGAAATTTATCTTTACCCACCCAGGTTATGGGGGATTCCACACAATATTTATATGACATGTCTTTGTCCTCGGTATTTGGTTACCATCATTCATGTATCTAATCTTAATACCAGGCCATGACATATGAGTTGTCCTATCCCACAAAGAGAAAATTGAGTTTGAGTTTTTAAAGCTTACAACTATGCTCATCACCTCCTCCATCACCACATCAATCCTTTGCAAAACTGTTCTGTTGATTCTGAAACATTCTGAAAGACCCTTTTATTTCTCTCTTTCCACACTTCCCATATAACCAAAGATGGGAAGACAGTCCATATTTTGGATAGAGTAGATTTCTGAACTTGAGTCGGCCAACCTTTGAAAAGTTCTAATAAATAGTTTGGTAGGGGTCCTATTAGATTTAATTTTCATCTTACCATGTCCCAACATCTTTGTGTCATTTCACATTGCACAAGAAGGTGATCCACATCCTCATTTGTCTTTCTACACATCGGACACATGGTTGGTCCCACAAAACCTTACGTATTCCTATGTTCCCCTATTAAGATTTTCCTCTGAATGACCAGCCAAGCGAAAGCTCTAGCCTTCTATAAACAATCCTTGTCCCATCACAACTTGTGAGGCCATTCCTCAATCTATTCATCTCTAGCTAGTAATTGATATCCTAACTTGGTTGAGTAATGTCCACTCTTGGCCGCACAACAGATAATGTTATCTTTATCTTCGCATAAAGTAAAACATCTACCTTCCAGAATGCCATTCATTAATTCAAGTTGATCCTTATTGAACCCCATTGCATTAGTATTCTTCCAGTACCACTGTTCTCCCATAGGACCTACCCTAATCTCCATGTAATCTCTCACCTTGTCTTCCCATGTATTTTTCCTGAACACATTCAGATTTTGTAAATTATCCTCTTCTAAAAGCATTGACTTTCCATTCCAGGAGTCATCTCAGAAGCTTGCCTCCCTTCCATCCCCAATCTGCCAAGAAAGATGGTTACACACCACAGGCCAACATTCTGGGATAAAGTTCCATATTGTGAAACCTTTAGGAGGATCATAGATAGTGAAAATACATTTTTCCTCCATCAAATCCAAATATTTCCTTTTTAAGATCCGCACCCATAACCAGGATGGTTTGGAGTAGATTTTCCAAACCAATTTTGCTCCCAAGGCTTTGTTGATCAAATGTAATTTACGTAAGCCAACCCCACCTTTCTTTTTTGATTTACAGATAGTATCCCATGCAACTAAAGGAATTTTTTCCTCCTCATGACCTCCATTCCAAAAAAACTTTCTCACTCTTTGCTCAATATATCTTAAGACTTTAATTGGGATCTTCAAGCAACTCATAGAGAAAATGGGAATTGAAGATATAACTGATTGCAACATAAGGATGCGTCCAACATACATGAGCCATTTTCCTTTCCAACTTTCCATCCTCTTCACACAAATATCTATTAAGTCTTTCCACGGGTTTTCTTTGGATGCACCTTCAAATAGAGGAATTCCTAAATATTTGTTTGGTAGAGCCCCTTCTTTCATGCCAAGAATTTTGCAAATATGTTGCTGCACAGGGAGGGAAGTGTTGAAGAAGAAGATTTCAGAATTTTCCCAATTTATAAATTGTCCTGAGGCATTACTATATGATTCCAAATAAACCTTTATAATTCTAGCTTCTCTTGTTGAAGCTTCACCCATCATATATGTATCATCTGCAAACTGGAGATGGGTAACTAGCTCCAAACCTCTTGCAACTATGATACCTTTCCAAGAGCCTGATAAACCTTTTTGTTTGATAGATCTCCCAAGAGATTTAGCAAGGATAATGAACAAGAATGGTGATAGTATATCACCTTGACATATGTCAGTAGTGGTTTCAAAGAAGCCCTAGGGGCTGCCATTGATCAAAATAGATAGTCGAGGGGATGAGATACAACTTGACACCCATTCACACCAACATTTGTCAAAACCAAACCTCTTCAATATAGACATGAGGAATCCCTTATTAAATTTATCATATGCTTTCTTTATGTCTAGTTTGATCATCATACCAGCCTCCTTTCCCAACTTTAAAGAGTATATAGCTTCATGGACTACAATTATTCCTTCATAAATGGATTTTCCTGGTGCAAACCTGCTCTATTCCTCAGAGATAATTGTTGGCAACACAAGTTTCATCCTATTAGCTACCACCTTTGAAATTAATTTGTAAACTATATTGCAGGGGGGCAATAGGCCTAAAATCATCAAATGAATCTTTCTTACCCTTCTTTGGTATAAAGGATAATAAGGTGTTATTAAAATCCTTGGAGAGGATTCCCCTTTGTCTTGAATCTTCCACCACTGCACATAAATCTCTATCTATAATATGCTATGCTTTTTGAAAAAAAGGGCAGGAAACCCATCTGGCCTCAGAGCCTCATCACTCCCTAAACTGAACAAATATGCTTTCACTTCTTTCATAGAAATGACTTTCATTAGCATTGCAAACTGCTCCCCTGATATCACCTTTGGGATAACCTTTAAAAAGTCAGTGCCATCATTAAGAGCATTCTTATTCTGAGAGAATATTGAAGAGAAAAAATTAACTTCTTCCTCATTTATCTTAGCTGGATCTGTTAGCACATTGCCTTGTTGGTCCTCAATGGAAAAAAATTTATTTAGAGATCTTCATCCTTTGACTGAATTGTGAAAGAATTTAGTGTTTCTGTCGCCTTCTCGTAGCCATAGCTCTCTTGATTTTTTCCGCCAATAGATTTCTTCCCTATTCAGAATCTCATTATATTTCCTCTTCAATTCCTTTTCTTGATTAAAATCCTTAGAGTCCATTCCTCCATTCATAATTATTTCATTTAAGTTATCCATTTCAGTCTCCAATCTAAAATTTTCATCCAAATTTTTTTTAAAGACTTCATGGTTCCACACCTTAAGACATTCTTTTGTGAATTGTAGTTTTTAAAAAAAGAGAAAGGCCACATTATCAGATTGCTTGGAAGCATTTTTCCACCATTTTTCTATAAGATCCATAAACCCTTTTTTTGGTAGCCACATATTTTCAAACTGAAATGGAGCGCTTTTGGGAGTAGCGTCATCAACAATCTTCAAACATATTGGAAAGTTGTTTGAACCTGTAATCGGTAGAATTTCCACCTAGCAAATCTAGTTCGTGTCCATCCAATCACCTCCCAAGAGAAATCTATCCAATTTCTCAGCAATATTGGAAAACCCCAATCGTCTATTGGTCCATGTGAAGACTCCATTTTTGAATTGTACATCTTGGAGTTCATTTGACATTACAAAATCAACAAAGTCTTTTTTACTCAGACTAATCCAACCTTTTCCTTCCAATTTCTCCATCAGAGAGATTATTGCATTAAAATACCCATCCATTACATATAGAATATCCTTCTTTCTGCCATAATTGACCTATAGGGAGTTCCATAGTTGTTTTTTCATTACTTGATTACATGGCCCATATATATTGACATCAAAGAACTTAATCCTAAGCTGAAAGGATGTTACTTCTACTAACTGCCACCGAATAGCCTCCTCCAATAAAAAAACATTCATAACTGCCTCTTTTCATAAAATGCCCATTACACCCAAAGCCCCATCTGCTTCACTGAATAAACATCCCCACATACCAAACTTTCTCAAGAATTGTAACCTACCCACCCCACTTAGCTTAGTTTCCTGAAAGAACATTAAATCTGGTTGGGTTTGGTGAAGACACAATTTGACTAAACACCTCTTGTTAAGAGCATTGCAGCCCCTAACATTCTACAATAGGAGCTTCATTGCTTCCAGGAAGAGGGATAACCTCTTCCCCATCTCAACAATTTTTCCTAGTCTCCTGCATTACTAGTTATTGCAAGTTTTACTTGCACTGGTTTTGGGCCTCTTTTTTGTTTAGCCTTTACATTTGGTTTCTGAACCTGTGAAGGAGTCTACTTAATAGTTCTATCCTCTATGATATCAGTTTGATCCTACCACCCCAGCTCCTCATTCCCACCTCCTTCCTCTTGTGACTCATATTATGATTCACAAGCCCATCCATTATCCCCATTTTCTCACATATCATCCATGGAAAACTCCAAGTTTCTTATCGAAGAGATCTAAATATCTTTGCAAAAGTCTTGATTGTCATTTTCATCCAAACCCGTGGCTACCTCATGAAAATTTATTCCATAGGAACCGTTCATTATAAAATCAGGTTTTCTACTTCTATCCATATTCCTCCCACTAGAATGTCTAGGGGTATGTTGAAGCTCCTCCATAGTATCCATGACAACAGTTGAGTTCCCTATATACCCATCCTCTATGACATCTTGTATGTTGTCCTTATTGCATGGAGAGAAGGGGGTTTCTTTGACCATTTGGGTTAATTCAGGACTATGTATGTTGACATTCTGTGAGGTGGAGCCTACTACCACTATTCCTCTAGTATTATTTCCATTCTCCTCAGTGTGCTTTCCCTTATTTGTCCTCCATACTTCTTCCCAGTTCAAGATAATTTCCTCTTCATATTGGATATACCAAGAGGGGGGTCGGGTTCAAATCTCCTCTATCTCCTTAATCCAATACAAGCTTTTGTTGATCTCAAGACCCTTGTTTTTTATTTTGTCCATCTCACCAGGTAGCTCCTTCTTTGTACATTGTGATTCAATTTTTAGCCTCCATTCACCTTTTGAAGAGCCTAAAACCACATATACTACGATTTGATAACAATCATGTATCTTCACTAAAACCTTAGAAAAGGAGCAAAAATCATTGGCACCAACACCTTCCTCTACACTTATGAATGATCCAATATTGTTTCCAATTAGTTTGAGAGTAGCTTCATCTTTGCATTCCCATGGCAAGTTTTTAAGCTTCAGCCATATCGCTACTTCTTTGACTTTTTCTACATCCGGATTAAAGTTAGGTCTCCAATAACAGACATAGAAACCCTTGTTATCCAACATATATGAGCCTCCATTGAGAATCCATTCCTTATCCATTTTTGACAGGCTAAGGATCATTAAAAAATCATTAGATAGGGTTTTAATCGCAAAATGATCCCCCATTGCTATACCATCCATCGTTATATTTTTGCAATGGATGACCACGGTCCCATCCATTTCATAAAGAAAGCCCTATATTTCAAATGATCGACAAACTCTTTCCATTGTTGATTTTCAATTAAAAGAGAGGAATCACTAATATACTTAGGATTATCTACCTCTTTGTTGAGCTAATGATGTTAGTAATAACTGAGAGGGGGGGTGAATCAATGGCCTCAAAAACTTATCCTTAAACTTAACCACCAATCAATAAACCTCAGATTATTATGTCCATTTAAGATGCATGCCATTAAATACTTATAATGATTAACCATCTATCAGTTTTCCTTGTCTGTCCTTATTCTCCTTGATTACCGATAAGCAGTATAACTATTTACCAAAATACAGTAAATATGCAGAGTATACCGATGAATCCAAAATGAATTATGTAAGATAAAAAACAATAAGGAAATATATCATACATACATATAACACATGGATTTTAATGTGGAAACCCTGTTAAGGGAAAAAACCACTGGGACCAGTACCCCAATTTTTCACTCTTCTAAAGTGAGCCCTATTAGGAGCCAACCCTGTTAAAGGTTACAAACACACTGTTAGGTGTGACCTTGTTAGAGGATTTTACACATATAGGTTTTCACTTAGTATTGGGTATCTAATGCTGCCATCCTTGAATTAGCCTTTATCTTAGACTGTCAATAGGCATCAGACATATCCAATGCTACTTTCATGAATCAACCTTTTTGGCACTCCTTGGGATGTACCTCAATATATAGAAGACTATTAAGTCCTACTCTATTAAGAGACTTGATGCTTCAATGGTTAAACTGAAACAAAATGACATGTTTCTAATGCAACTTGAATTGCAAATTTTCAGATCTATTTAAGTACATTACCTCTTTGATCAATGTATCAATTCAATTCTTTTGTGCTCCATACTTTCTGCTCTGTGATGTTGTGTACATTGTTTGTCGGTGTCTGCAGAATTCCTTAGCTCTCCTTCAACTTGATTGATCAGTACTGCATGAAGTTGTTCTTCATTAGTTCCTCTTTAGCATCCCCTTTCTATTCACTCCCCTTAATCCCCTTTTCATATCATACATAAATGAATTAAGCTTGTCTCTTATATAGACATGATATTCACTGTTTCTTGATTCTTGATTCTTGGCGTGAAAGACAATCCAGCCAATTTGATTTAAAGAATAACTCCTAATTTGTCTCATAATTATCTTTATGCCAACTATATAAATCATCTTTAAATCAATTACTTAACTCTGGTCGAATAAAACAAAGAAAACAACTAGTTAAGTCTATCTTTAGCTCTTGCCAGCCAGATATTTTGTCATTTTCTGAACTCTTTGTTCTGTAGATCAACTCTTTAGTTAGTCGTCAATTACAACTCTTAGTTCCATCAGTGTGACTCTAGTTAGCTTTGGGATCTTCTGCTTGTCGGGTATCATTGAACTTTTCTCGTCAGGCATCCTGTGGTTTTGCTTCGTCAGGAAACACTGTCTTCTGCTCATCGGGTATCACTGTGACTTTTCTTCTTTGCCTTTATCAATGGTGTGCACTCCGTCGGTGTTATCTATCACTTAGTGAATACTTGGCTTTTATGCATTATTGAAAGCATAACCTTTGTTCCATTGATTCTCTTAAATCTTTGGCATTATGTACATGACCGTACAGATGATATCAAGTTGACATTAATGACAATACAAACCATTAACTGATTTAATGACTTGCATTATCTTTAACTTAACATTATCAAACATTTAATCAGTTACATGTCATCAATCTCTCCCTTTGGAATTGATGGAAACAAACTTATATTATCACACTATACTATTTCTAATATAATATGAAATACAACTGTTGAGATTCATCAAACTACTAATCTCTCCCTTTTGTCAACCGATAAATGTTTGAACTTCGGTAAGCTTTGTTTTAGCTTAGATTTGATTCCTGTAGTTCTCTTTTCTTCTGATGTGTTGAGTCCTTTTCTTGTGTCAATTTCTCTCCTTTTGACTGTTCTCCTATTTTGATGTCTTTTTCTCTTTTTAGCAACTCTCCCTTTGTATAAGCTTTCATACAACTTTCTTTCTTTAAGGATATAATCTCTCCCTGTTGGAGTAATCTGATAATGGATAGTCTTTCTCAGGAGAATGTGATAATATGGATAATCTCTCTCCCTTTGACACCAATTCCAAACAAATATTTTACAAATATCTGATATTCATGTCAAAAAATCATTTTTCTATCCATAATATATTCCTTGAATTTTCCTTATCCATCAGCAATACAACAATAATCTTTGGTGCTCAGTTTTGATATACACCTGTATGTATATAGATGTATCTTTTAAGTTCATCTCATTGCTTGCATCAACATGAATGATGTTTTGATAATATGTAGGCTGATACAACCTTCAGTCATTTACTGACTGGTAGACAAGGGTTTGACCCCTAGTCTTTTTCTCAGGTACTCAAATGTATCCTTGGGCACTGGTTTGGTGAAGATATCAACTAATTTTTCTTTGGATTGCACATACTCAAGTATCACCTCTTTTTCTTGAACTTGTTCTCTTAAGTAATGATACTTGATGGCAATGTGTTTAGTTTTTGCATGCATGACTGGATTCTTGGAAATGTTTATTGCACTGGTGTTATCACAATAGATAGTCACTGGTTCTAAGATCTTCATATGCATACCTTCTAGCAAATGTTTGATCCATGCAATATTTGAGCAATTTGCAACAACAACAACGTACTCTGCTTCTGCAGTAGATTGAGAGATGCATCCTTGCTTCTTGCTAATCCATGTGACAAGTTTGTCACCCATAAAGAATGCTCCTCCAGTTGTGCTCTTCCGGTCATCAAGATTTCCAGCCCAATCAGCATTGGTAAACACCTTAAGTTCAAATTTGCCTTCTCTTCTATACCATAAGCCAAATTCCTCAGTATTCTTCAAATATCTTAGAATTATTTTCACTGCAGTCATATGTGATTCCCTGGGGTTAGCAAAAAATTTAGCAACAATTCCTACTGCATGTGCAATATCTGGTCTAGTGTGTACAACATACATGAGTTTTCCAATCATTGATCTATACAAAGTCTGATTTCCTCTATTGTTTTGTCCTCCTTTGTCAACTTACATCCAGTAGCCATCGGTGTTCCAACTAGTTTGGATTCTTCCATCTTGAATATTTTGAGGACCTCTTTGATGTATTTGGACTATGTAATGAAAATTCTTTCACTTTGTTGAATGATCTATAGACCAAGAAAGAACTTGATCTCCCCAAACATAGACATCTCAAACTCTTTTCTCATCTCATTAGAAAATTATTTGCATAGCATATCATTTCCTCCAAATATGATGTCATCAACAAATATTTCAGCAATCAAGGTGTTAGCATCAGTATCTTCTTTTAAATAAAGATTACTATTTTCACTAGTCCTTACAAATCCAACACTTATTAGATAGGAATGAAGTCATTCATACTAGGCTCTTGGAGCTTGTTTCAATCCATACAAGGCTTTGTGTAGTCTACATACCATGTCCCTCTTGTCTGGATCAACAAACCCTTATGGTTGTTCAATGTATACATCTTCTTCAAGTATTCCATTTAGGAATGTTGACTTAACATCCATTTGGTATACCTTGAATCCTTTGAATCCAACATAAGCAAGTGATATTCTTACTTCTTCTAGCCTAGAAACGGGTGCAAAGGTCTCTCCATAGTCTATACCTTCCTCTTGTGCATACCCTTTGCATACTAGCCTTGCTTTGTTCCTTGTGACTTCTCCATCCTCATTCAGCTTATTTCTGAATATCCATTTTGTACCGATGACATTCTTATCATATTGTCTTGGCACAAGTGACCATGTTTTGTTTTTCTCAATCTTCTCAATCTCATCATTCATAGCACTTATCCATTCCTCATTATCTAGTGCCACATTGACAATTTTTGGCTCAAACTCATAAATTAAACAATTTGAGTTTAAATACTTACTTATTGTTCTTGTACCAGATTTCTTATCTCCTATGATCTGGACCTTTGGATGGTTCCTTGTTACATATCTTGCAAGAATAGGTACAGTTCTTTGTCTATCAGCTTGATCATTATTTTTATCTTCATTATGTTCTTCATCACCTTGCACATTATCTTGATCATTATCCCGACCGTCAGTATTTGCAGCTTAATGCTCAGGAGCAATGATTTGTAGCTCAGGGGCTCTACATTTTTGGTAGGGTAGAGTGTCAGGTTCCTCGTTGTAAGTGAACTTATTGTAGTCCTCTAGTTCTTTAGTGCTTTCTTGTTCATTCTTTTCTGAAAATTCATCTATCTTTACATTTGCACTTTCAATAATTTTGTTAGAGGCTTTGTTTAGACATTTGTAAGCCTTTCTCTTGGTAGAATACCCTAGAAAAATTCCTTCATCACTCTTGGAGTCAATTTTTTGATTTCTATCATCTTTTAAGATATAACATTGACTTCTAAAATTTTTGAAATAACTTACATTGGGTGTGTATCCATACCATAGCTCATAAGGTGTCTTCTTGGTGTCTTTCTTCAATTATACTTTGTTCAGTGTGTAAATAGTAGTACTAATAGCTTCCCTCTAGAGTATTTGGGTGATGCCTTTTTCTATCATCAGTGTTCTTGTACAATCAACTATTGATCTGTTCCTTCTCTCAGCAATCCCATTTTGTTGTAGCGTTCTTGATGCACAAACCTATCTTTTTATACCACGCTCATTACAAAACTTAGTGAATTCATCTGATATAAACTCACCTCCTCTATCCAATCTGAAACATTTTATATCCTTACCACTTTGTTTCTCTACCATAGCCTTATACCTCTTGAACATCTTAAATGCTTCTGATTTATCTTTTAGAAACATAATCGTCATCATTCTAGAGTAATCATCAACAAAGAGAATAAAATATCTATCTCCATAATAACTCTTTGTCCTCATGGGTCCACATA
>MU225720.1:2980007-3002817 GCA_018584345.1 Thuja plicata
TGATACCAATTGTTAGTAACAACTAAGAGGGGGGCGGGGGGGGGGGGTGAATCAATGGCCTCAAAAACTTATCCTTAAACTCAACCACCAATCAATAAACCTCAGATTATTATGTCCCTATAAGATGCATGCCATTAAATACTTATAATGATTAACCGTGTATCAGTTTTCCTTGTCTGTCCTTATTCTCCTTGATTATCGATAAGCAGTATAACTATTTACCGAAATATAGTAAATATGCAGAGTATATCGATGAATCCAAAATGAATTATGTAAGATACAAAACAGTAAGGAAATATATCATACACACATATAACACATGGATTTTAATGTGGAAACCCTGTTAAGGGAAAAAACCACTGGGATCGGTACCCCAAATTTTCACTCTTCTAAAGTGAGCCCTATTAGGAGTCAACCCTATTGAAGGTTACAAACACATTATTAGGTGTGACGTTGTTAGAGGATTTTACAAATATAGGTTGTCACTTAGTATCAGGTATCTAATGTTGCCATCCTTGAATCAGCCTCTCTCTTAGGCTGTCAATAGGCATCGGGCATATCCAATGCTACTTTCATGAATCAACCTTTTTGGCACTCCTTGGGATGTACCTCAATATATAGAAGACTGTTAAGTCCTGCTCTGTTAAGAGACTCGATGCTTCAATAGTTGAACTGAAAAAAATGACCTATTTCTAATGCAACTTGAATTGCAGATTTTCAGATCTATTTAAGTACATTACCTCTCTGATCAATGTATCAATTCAATTCTTTTTTTCTCCATACTTTCTGCTCTGTAATGCTATGTTCATTGTTCATCGGTGTCTGCAGAATTCCTTAGCTCTCCTTCAGCTTGATTGATCAGTACTGCATGAAGTTATTCTTCATCAATTCCTCTTTAGCATCCTCTTTCTATTCACTCCCCTTAATCCCCTTTTCATGTCATACGAAAATGAATTAATCTTGTCTCTTATATAGACATGATATTCATTGTTTCTTGATTCTTGATTCTTGGTGTGAAAAACAATCCAGCCAATTTGATTTAAAGCATAACTCCTGATTTGTCTTGCAGTTATCTTTATGCCAACTATATAAATCATCTTTAAATCAATTACTTAACTCTGGTCGAATAAAACAAAGAAAACAACCAGTTAAGTCTATCTTTAGCTCTTTCTAGCTAGATATTTTGTCATTTTCTAAACTCTCTATTCCGTCGGTCAACTCTTTAGTTAGTCGTCGGTTACAACTGTCAGTTCCATTGATGTGACTCTAGTTAGCTTTGGGATCTTCGTCTGTCGGGTATCATTGAACTTTTCTCATTGGGCATACTGTGGTTTTGCTTCGTTGGGAAACACTGTCTTCTGCTCGTCGGGCATCACTATGACTTTTCTTCTTTGCCTTTACCGATGGTGTGCACTCCGTCGATGTTATCTGTCACTTAGTGAATACTTGACTTTTATGCATTGCTAAAAGCATAACCTTTGTTCCATTGATTCTTTGAAGTCTTTGGAATTATGTACATGACTGTACAGATGATATCAAGTTGATATCAATGACAATACAAACCATTAATTGATTTAATGCCTTGCATTATGTTCAACTTAACATTATCAAACATTTAATCAGTTTCATGTCATCAAATGATTTACAGTCTGGGTGTGGATGAGATTTGAATTTTTCTTATTGTCCTTTGGGCGCCATCACTTTTTTCTCAATTTGTTTGAATTTGAAGGTTTGTGGGGTAAGCCTAAACTTTTCACCCTGCCTCAGAAAGGCTCTGTTGTTCTCCCGTCGCCCACCATCCCTACTATTAACTTGTTGTCTAGAGCTATTATATTGAAAAATCTCTGTTTGGGGCCCCTTGGGAGCTTTGTCTCTATGTTAAACCACTGCATTTGATATCTATTGAAAGGCCACCACTCTCTTCTTCCATCCCCTTTCCATGGGATACCATTTCTCCTTCTAAGCCACTGTGAGTGATTACGATCCTCAGCCGAAGGTCCCCATTGTTGGTGAGAGCACCATGGGAGCAGTCGCCCATTGTAGTTGGTGTCGCCCATCCCTTAAAATTTAAATGGCTAGATTCGAATCCTTGTATACACAACAAATCCCACAACATTCGTCCTAACTGCTGAGAAGCCAATAATATTTATAGAAAGAAAGAAAAATAAAAAAAGTTTTAACATCCACGAGGCTAAAGATAGGCTATGTGATAGACCACCTCACACACTAATTTTTTTGCATTTTTTCCCTTTTCTTGTGCAACTTGATAATAGTGCCCCAACTACTGAATTATCCCCTCATTGAATAAATCAACCCAAGAATTAACTATGAAGATATTAACATAGTTGTCTTTTCTATCTTTGAAGACATCACACTAAAAAATGAAATGTTTTTTTGTTTCCACTTTTCCAGAAGTGTAGAAAATACACCCTTTCTTCCCAAACTTCTTTTGGTCTTTTCCAATGCTTGAATTCACAACAAAGTTGATGAGAGTTGGTCCTTAACTGAGCAATAAGAATTTTGGTCTCCAAGAGATATTGACCCCTATGTACACTTTTTGATGATGATTGTGAGTGGGGTTAAACTCTTCAATATACTACTTTTTCTTTCTTGTTAGACCTTTATCCCAAGAATATTTATGGAACTTATCCATGACAAAAGCATTTATCACTTTACTATTTGCAGGATATGAATTCAAGTAAATACCCCATTTACTAAACCATTTGTAGTTCTGATGCATTGAAGTCTTTTTTGTTTTTCACAATATGTCATTGCAGAAAACCTTAGGCCATTTGCATTCTTCCATTTTCTCCATTCCTTTTAAATATCTTGTGAGCCTCACCATAACAATTGCTTAATAGGGGTAGCCCCACCTCACTCAACATGATATCACAAGGGACTGGACTTTTAATTTTGAACTCGTTTGTAATCTAGCATTTTTGTATTTTCTCGATTTCCTTCCACTCTAGATCTGTAGTATCGCTAGCCCACAATTCATAACCATAGAGAATAAAAATAAGAACTAAAAGCCCCAAAAGAGTTTGACTAGTTTTCCAATCACATAGCTTTGCCTCTTTGCATCTATCTTGGAAAGCATAAATCACTTTCCAACCTCCCAAAGTTTGCTTCTTTCTGCACCCTTCCCAACTTAAATTTTTATTGAAGTCAATTCCAAGGTATTTGTAATTTGCCACTTCTTCAAGAGCACCACCTTCAAAGTAAAACTTATGCTGGTTATGTTTTCTTTTATTAGAGAAAACCACCACTTTTGTCTTGTTAATATTGACTTGCATCCACACCAAACTACAAAATTGCTCAAAGGAAAGTAAATGTTCTTGTAAGCCAAGAGAAAAATTAGAGATCAAAATAAGATCATTTGCATACAAAAGAAGTCTTATAGCAAACTCACCCAAATGAACACCATCACCTCCTTGTATGGTTAACCACTATTCAAGTTTGTCAATATATAAACCAAAAAGGGTAGGTGACAAAAGGGCATCCTTGCTTGACACCTATACCACTCCTAATTTTTTTGGAGATGCAATCTGAAATTCTGATTTTGAATTTAACCTCCCCATACAGCCTATGAACCTTTGCTCTAAGATGCATAGGGACCCCAAGTTCCTCCAACCCATGCCAAAGCTTATCTCTAGGGAGCGACGTCAAAATCTTTTTTGAAATCTACAAAGCAACAAAATGCTTATTCCTTTTTCTCCCAAACTTTTTCAATGACGGGCCTTAAAATTATACCGTGATCAACTCTAAAATGCTTAGGTTTAAAACTTGTTTGTCCTTTAGCACGTTTATTTTTTCCAATCCACATGCTAATTCTATTTTCTAGCATACTCCCAAATAATTTTGCAAATAAAGGATTTATTACAATGGTTCTTGTTACCCAATTTTTTCTCATCTGGTAAAATTGGCTGCAGGTAGAGTAAAATGAGGCTCCCACAAGGGTTGAGCCTGACCTGTGAGAAAGACTTTATTTTCTAGTCTTGGTTGTGTCCTCTGCTATCATTTCATTTTCCTTATTTTTTCCTTGTCTATGCAAAAATATTGTAAGTATGAAAACCCTATGCAGTTCATGATAAAACCCTAGTTACCTGAGACTTGTTCTATTTTGTCATTACCTTTTTGGATAACTTAGCTCCCTCTAAAGACATGCACAAAATATAATGCCCTTTAGTCTCCTAGTCGCGTAATAAAAACTGAATATCCCATATCATCTAGTGATCCCGAGATTGGCTTAGTCGCGTAGTCTCAATATGAAAGGGAATATTCTCAAATGATTAAGAGATCTAGCGACTAGCTGTCGGATGTAAAGGAAAAATGAATCAACGGTGATCGGGTTATCTTCAGATGACAGTTGAAAAGTCAAATATATCTGGTGACTTAGAGACTTAGGTTTTAGTCGCGTGGTCTCATAACAAATTCAGGCTTAAAAGAATCAGTTTGGCGACCCTGAGACTATGAAGGAAATGGTGACCCGAGGTCTTCTCAGGGTTAAAGTGAACAAAAAATCACTGTGTGACATGTGGCAGTGAGTGGACCTGAATTCAATGCTTTAGTCGGGTGGTCTAGTAATCAAAAAGAATATTCTCTCAGGGTTCAGAGACTTGGCGACTACCATCTGATTTAAAGAAGATCTAACGCTTGTTGCGTGATCTCATGATGAAGCCAGAGTTAGTGAAAAGATTGGGAGACTCAGCAACAAAGAGAAAAGGGTGACCGTAGGTTATGATGCAGTGCCTGGGTATATAAAAGGATCCTGTGGATATGTTTTAAAATAAAATCATATTTGAATCTCAGCCATCGATATAGATATCCGCGCCACCTATGACCTATGACCAATATAATAAAACCCTAATTTATGAATCAGATTGACTCCTGAGCCTGCGTGTTAGAGGAGGGTGTATATAAGTAGTTTAGTTCTCCTTTTGGAGTTGGTTTTTTGGAGAATTGTTAGAATTTTTGTGGCATTTGTTCTGCCCTCAGGTCTTTCATGTTTATAATTTCTCATTAGAATCCAAGTTATGTGAAGACTTTATGAGACATCTTCTTTGTCCTTGGGTCTTTTTTGATTTGTAATCTTCTTATCTTAAGCATAATATATCAACATTTTGTTAGATAATTATGAGTTCTCTCAAGATTATTCTTGCTTTCTTGCATGATTGTGCACTATTGGGAATGATTTGATTTAGTTAGTCTTATGGATTCAGTTCATCCTTGGCTTCCTCATCTCATTTCTGTGCCTCCATGCTAGAGTGGATGTTTGTTTGCAGGTTATAGTCTGTGTCTACCCAATTGCCAATGCTATTGTTTGAGGAATTCTCTCTTCCCCTAAATAGCCTCTTTCCTCTTCAGGCCTCTCTATAAAACACTCTATTGTAGACCTATCTAAGGAAGGATGCTTGTCTCCATTCATGGTTTCATGCTAATTCTTAGTCAATTTATTGTGTTTCATATTTTTCGGTCTATCATCTAGTAGGATAGTTTGCTTACCGGTTATTTCCCTTTCAGTATTCCTTCTATCCCTTTTCCTATCCAGTTTACTTTCAAGCACAAGAAGGAAATTTGGGTGATTATCCAAGAGGAACCAACCTAGAATCTGGAGGTTTCATTTCAGTTAGAAAAGGTCCCACACTTGGAAATGATTCTCGTGTTATACTAGATTATCAAGACTATGAGAGCTTGAATAGGGTGCAACATTTAGTGTATAGCAGTTCTGGCATGCCCGGTGGGACAACTACATAAAAGAAGTTGATCTTTCAAAGCTATGCATATTACTGGTATACTAATTGCATAGTACAGACCTAAGGAGAGGTTTCACTCTCAAAGTATATCTGGCGACTCCATTGGTGTGAGGAATAGAAGATATAGCCCTGTTCAAAGTTTATGAGAAAGGTTGAGACAAGAAGCTCAAGTCATTTTGAATTCCTGCAGCTGGCTCTAAAAAGAAGTTACCGCAAGTCATCTCAAAGAATATCCCCTACAAGGAGGGTACAATCCACACCACTTGATTCACAAGAGAGACCTTGGTCTTTTCACTATGGAAGGAGAGGGAGGTATCTAACTAGAGAGCTACAAGAAGATTCAGCTCCACTACCTGGCCCTAATACAACTCGTTTAGTTGCTGCCCAACGAGTTATAATTCCTACCATGGCCAGACAATTTGCCTTTGTGCCCTTCAATCAAGGAAGTCCCTTGAACTTTTCTCAACACCATGATGTGCCCTTAGCAGCACTCAAAAGTCTACCTGATTTCACAGGTGAAGGACAAACAATAGCTTGTGAGCACACAAGAGATGTAGCCACCATTTGCAATGTACATCATATTACAGAAGAAGATGTGCCCACCAAGCTTCTATTAGAGTAATAGTCTCTTGGGTTATTAATTAAATCATTATGATCTAATTACTAACTCACCTATTCACTCTAGTTGCTTAAGCTAAACTTAGGTTTTCTCTTTTAGGGTTTCGTGATTCCTTTTATAAGGATTCACCTCTTTGTTTTTCATAAGGAGTTTTTCACATATGATTGTAACATCTTGAAACATATTGTTAATATATTATTTTCTTGTGCATATGATGTCTCCTTTGGCTTTTTGGCCTCCATAGATTCTTCCTGTCTTTTGTTGTTCACTTCTTCCATGTAACAGGTTATGCATGCAGGTGTTCTTGGGAGAATAGGGTTTTACCTATTCTAACATGGTATTAGATCCATCTTGTTGCTCATTGTTTGTGCTTTGTCAAAGTGTATCAGAAGCTGGAGGTTTTATAGCTTTTCAAAAAAAATTTGTGTGAATTTAGGGGGACCTTTGTTTCTGGTCATTTTGGACTCAAACGGACATTACCGTTGCGCTTAGAGTGCCAAAAACCCTAAAATCCATATAAAACTTATCCATTTTGGACAACTTGGCTTCGAGGCAAAAAAAAAAAGTTTCTAGTGTCGTATGGGCATGAAAACCAAGAAAAATCTAAAAAAAATCATTTTTTCAATGATTTGTGGTGCTGCCGAAGCACGCAACCACCGCACCACCTCAACACCACGCCCGGTTTGTGCACCACCCTTCGGCCATTGCGCCGCCACTAGGACCTCCCGCCACTGCCATGTCGCCTGGCCGCCACCGCCATGCCACCCGGTTCTGCCACCCAGTCCTCGCCACTCCGCCCGCCCAGCGGGCCCCTTTGCCCTCTAGTGGTGGTCACATGGGTGACCGGGGGCTCAGCCCCAGCCCCTTGCGTGCGCCATGCACCCAAGGGCTAGATATTTTTCAGCCCCAGGGGCTTAAAACCTAAATTTTGTGGCCTTTTTAACCCTCCCGCACTGTTTTCGCTCTATCTTGAGCATACGGGGGCATTTTTCTGACTTCCATATATCGTCGGAAATTTCTTTTTGAGATCTTTCCGATGATGGAGGTTGGAGTTTTGGGTTCTACCATTTTGATAGTGTTTTTTGTTGTCAAAGTCTGATGTCTTCTTTCTGCCTTCCGGGAGCCATATCTGGCTCATCCAGACTCTATTTTTTGGCAAACCAGACATCGTCGAAAAGCTAGTTCAGTGAAATTTTCAGTTGCAGGGGTCTTTTTTCCAGATTCTGCTCTAGGTTCTTTCTCCTTCAAGTTTTTCTCTTTTGCACTCTGGCAGATTAATTGGGTTCTACAGGTCCTGGGATCTCTTATTCTATTCTTCTGGCTCACTCTTCTTTCTAACTTCTGAGCATTGTATGCTTCTCTTCTGTAGCATTCTCTTTTCTGCAAACGCACTGTGATAAAGTGTCTACTTTTGCATACCTGGGATTTCGAGCACCTTATGTGTTTTTTGTACTCACACTTAGTTATAAAGTGCCATGGGGGGTTATGATGTTTTGTCATTTTGTGCTCATCCACCTTTGTCAAGTGAGCGTACCTTCCATGAAATTATCCCATGCTATATGTCAGTGACATCGCCCTTTATCCTGTACTTGTACTTCTGTTGCACTGTTGGTGTTCCTGATTCTTCTTTCTGCAAATGTTTCTAGCATTGCATTTCAGTGTTCCTGTCACCCCTCTCCTAGTTCAACATTATGGGGGGGTTCTCCTATTGGTTCTATTGCTTTCTGGGTTTGATTGATCAGCTCTTCAGACTTTGTCTTCTCTGCCTGGTCATGCACTTTATCAGTGGGGGTTCCAGCAGTTACTTCTGACAGTGTTTACAACTTCATGCTTCAAATATGCTTCTTGCTCTTTCTTGTTCCTTTCTTTGGGACTTTCCCTAGATTGGAGGCTTGGTTTTCTTCATCTAGTTTATTTCTTGTACTTGGGTACCTGATCAGGCCTTGTTGCCGGGATCCTTCTTTCCTGCTTTTTGCAGTAGTCTCCTAGGTTTTTGCTTCTCCCTAAGCTTATCTTAAGGGGGGTGTTAGAGTAATAGTCTCTTGGGTTATTAATTAAATCATTATGATCTAATTACTATCTCACCTATTCACTCTAGTTGCTTAAGCTAAACTTAGGTTTTCCCTTTTAGGGTTTCGTGATTCCTTTTATAAGGATTCACCTCTTTGTTTTTCATAAGAATTTTTTCACATCTGATTGTAACATCTTGAAACGTATTGTTAATATATTGTTTTCTTGTGCATATGATGTCTCCTCTGGCTTTTTGGCCTCCATAGATTCTTCCTCTCTTCTGTTGTTCACTTTTTCCATGTAACAGGTTATGCATGTAGGTGTTCTTGGGAGAATAGGGTTTTACCTATTCTAATAGCTTCTAGAAGCCTCTTTCAAAGGTAAGGCCTTAGAATGGTTCAGAACATTGGTTGTTGGTTCCATTGATTCATGAGATAGATTAGGAGAATCATTGAGCAAATTCTTTGAAGATAAATCAGATTATTTATCTCTGGTTGAGCAACTAACAACCATTAAGAGGGCTCCTCAAGAGTAGATGATAGATTTTAAGAGTAGATTCCTTAAAATATGGAATAGGATCCCTGTCTCTGTAAGACCTTCTACAGACCATGCTTTCCTATATTTTTTGAAAAGCTTAAATAACAATATATCTGTCATGATCCAATCTATGGGAGGTACCTCATTACCTCAGGCTTTTGACATAGCGGTCAGGGCTGAGTTTTTTTAAATCCAAGCAGACATGATAGCCCCAAGGCCACCCATGCCTATTTTTCCCAGCATTCAGTCTAGTATACCCTTGAATATTTCCCCATACACTCCCATACCCACTATAGTAGCCCCTCAGGCAAGTACAAGCTATGGGGAATCCAAAGCAACCCCTTCCCAGGAGTTGCTTGATTTGAAAAGCAGTCAACAAGAAATGCAAAATAATCAGCAAGGAATAGCTAGCTTATTGCAGATCCTAACTAAAGAGTTGACCAATTTAAAGAAGCAAAACCAAGGGAATAAACCACCCTTTCACCCGCAAAATCCAAGTCCCAACCAACAATATCAAAATCAAGGTCAACCTTACCAACATAATAGGCCACCATATCAAGGAGGTTATCAGGGACAAAGGCAAAACTACAATCAAAGGTCATTCCAACCTTATAATCCAATGCACCTTAATTCTAAAAATCCAGTTAGGGATGTGGTCCCAAGTCAAAATAATCTTGCTGTAGAGATAGAATGGTGTTATCCTTGTAATCAGTCCCATAACCAGACAACATGCCTAAATGGAAGGGTGCATCAAGCACTCATGGTGCAGAATGCCTCAAATGCTAAATCAGAGGCTTCTTCTAGTGAGCCACCTCTTCAACAAGAGGCACAACATGATGAGACTGCTCTTTTCAACTGGGAGAAACAATATTTAAGTGGAGTTAATGGTGAATCCACCATTGCTGCCAACACTAGGTCTAAAAGAAGAGCTCAAGACATGGAGCAAGTAGGAGATATGGCTAAGGCTTTTGCATCTACAAAATCTTCACAACAATTTACTCCTATCATACTAAAGAAGGTCCCCATCATTCTAATCAAGGAAAATCAACCTTCAAAGGAGGTTGAGCCTATCATAGTGAAAGCACACCAAAGAGTACACACAATAATGCCTTTCAACATTGTGGACAATATGAAGAAAGCAAATGTTATTATGTCTATGTGGGACTCTTTGGCTATTCCATGGCATCCTGAGATCTTAGAGGCTATGGGTGAAGTGTCAACTCCTCAACCCGCAAAAGATACAACAAAGCCACCGTTGGTCAACACTGATCAAGAAAAGGAGGCTCCAAGCAGCAACCCCAAAGAAGATACCATTCAAGGTAGGAACTTGAAACCACCTCCCTTTTATGTATCTTTAATTATTGGAAAATCTTTAGTGCATAATTGTATGGTAGATAGTGGAGCTACTAGTACTGTCACGCCTAAGAAAGTGGCTGACCAATTGGGACTAAAATATGAGCCTTTCCAAAAGAAGGTTACCTAGCTTGATGGTTCCCCAGTAAACACAATAGGTGTAGCTAAGGATACCAGCCTAGTCCTCCATGCAAGCCCCAAATTTTCTATCCTACTTGACATATACATCATAGACCTTCCTGCCTTATTTTCCATATGCTTATCGAGGGAGTTTACAACCAAGATAGAAGGCTATCTTTCTTCTGACTGGTCTCACATGCTTTTCCATACAAGGTATAGAACTAAGGTCACTATCAAGTCTGAATCATTGGCAGCGCACCATATAGAACCTTACATGTCCAACACAGTCAATACAAGTTGCCCTGCACTTGATGGTGAGGACTTCCCAATCATCAAAGAAACAAACACCAAAATAGAAGATATCCTCGACATCTATCTAGATGAATTGCAATCAAAGAGAGCTTCAAAGGCCCAAGCTAATGTCATTTGGGATGTTGGTTTGGGAAACTATTTGATTCAAGGTGAAGGTTGCATAGTGCCAAATCTTTCCAAGGCAAACACCGAGTTAGAAGATCAGTGCGACCGAGTTTGGGAGCTATACTTCGATGGTTCTAGAAGCAGACATGGCGTTGGTGGTGGTACAATGCTAGTTTCTCCCAAGGGAGAAAAGTATTATAAAACTTTTAGATTCAGTTTTTCTTGCACTAGCGACACTACTGAATATGAGAGCTTAGTAAATGGATTGGAATGGGCAAGAAAGAGAGGTATTAAAGCCCTAAAATTTTATGGTGACAGTGAGCTGGTTGTCAGTCAAGTAAGAGGGGTAAGTGCAACAAAAAATGATAAGATGAGAGCATATAAGCATCGAGTTTGGGATACAATTGAAGTTTTTTATGCTTTCAATATTGTTGCAATCCCTAGGAAATTAAATCAAAAAGCAGATAGATTAGTTGCTGTTAGATCTCGGTATGACATTCCTAAAAGTGTTTCAAGAGAAAGGGACCAACAACATATCAAAGTGATTGTCAGACCTTCTATTCCTGACAATGATTTTAATTGGCAAGTGTTTGACAATGATGAACAAATTCTGCAGTTCTTATTTGAAGAAGATGTTTTTTCAGAGCACAACCAAGATAGGTTGATGCAAAACTATGGTGGCCAAGTTATGAAACTCAGATCAAATAAAATGCCCAAAGGTCTTGTCACCTTAGAAGCTATCTTTAACAAAGTTTATCAAGTTAAAAGTAGTAAAGTTGGTCTGGTAGTCCAACAAGAACATTGTACTGAACTAGAGCTGGAGCCAGGTAAAAGTGTACAATTTGGGAGGGTAAATACTAATTCAGAAAAGTAGGCTTATACTCAGTTATTCAGAGAGTTTAGTGATATATTTGCATGGCAATATGAAGACCTCAAAGGTTTTAACCCAGCTCTTTCTCAACATACCATTGAATTGGAACCTAATGCCAAGCCAGTCAGGCAAAAACAAAGGACTGTCAATCCCAAGCTTGAGCCACTCATGCATAAAGAAGTACTCAAATTGATAGAGAGTGGTATCATCTACCCCACTAAGCATACTAGTTGGGTTTCCAACCTTGTTCCTGTTAGGAAGAAGAATGGGGAGTTGAGGCTATGTGTTGACTTTAGGGACCTTAATAGGGCATCCCTAAAGGACCGCCATCCATTACCCTCTATGGAGCAAATCCTACAATGTGTCTCTAGATCTAAGAGATTTTCATTATTGGATGGCTATTCATGATATAATTAGATCCTAGTTAATGAAGAAGATCAATATAAGACTGCATTTTCAACCAAGTGGGGAACCATGGCTTATCAAAAGATGCCCTTTGATTTGTCAAATGCAGGGGCTACCTTTCAAAAGGCAATGGATATGGCCTTTAAAAGCCTCATGTACAAGTTTGTACTGGTCTACTTAGATGACATAACTGTTTATTCTAAACACGCAATAGACCATATCAAACATCTGAGGAGGATATTTGAAAGGTGTAGAGAGTTTGGGATATCTCTTAATCGCAAGAAGTGTGCATTTGCAGTTCATGAAGGAAAATTGTTAGGATATATAGTATCCGAGAAAGGAATTACAGTAGACCCTGAGAGGATTGTAGCTAGTCTGGAACTCCCACTCCCACATCACAAGAAAAGTCTCCAATCTTTCATAGGAAGGATTAACTTTGTTAGGCATTTCTTACCCAACATTACAGATTTACTAAAGCCTTTGACAACTATGCTAAGGAAGAATTCAACTTTTAGCTGGAGCAAAGAAGGGAAAGCTAATTTCTAGGCCATCAAAGAGGCACTGACCTATTGAATCCTGATTTCAATAAGGACTTTATCCTTTATACTTATGGAGGTTCTGATGCTATTTATGCAATATTGACCCAAGAAAATTCTGAAGGATTGGAGCAACCTATTGCTTTCTTTAGCAAAGGCTTGGAAGAATATGAACAAAGATATTTTTTTGTGGAGAAACATGTACTTGTGGTAAAAAGCCTTAAAAAGTTCAGATATCTATTGACCCATAGCAAGGTGCATTTAAAGGTTACTCATCTAAGTGTCAAAGAATTTTTGCTTTCTAAAGACCTAAATGAGAAAAGGGCTGGTTGGATTACTAGAGTGATGGAGTATGACATTGACATCCAAACTACCGAGCTAGTTAGAGGAAGAGGTCTTTGCGAGCAATTGACAAGGGATGAGGGTCCAAAGGATTCAGAGCAAATGAATGCATCCTTAATTGTGCATTCAACAGAAGAACGTGCCAAGGCAACGGGTTGGTTGCTTGACATGATTCATTACTTGAAAACAGGGGGATGCCCCAAAGATCTAGATTCAACAAAAAGAAGGTACTACAGACTGCAATCCGTTCCCTTTGTGCTGATAGATGAAATTCTTTTTAGAAAAGATCATAATGGTGTCCTTCTCAGATGCATTGATTCAGAAAAGATAGCAGATGTCCTATTTGAATTTCACGATGGACCTTTTGGAGGTCATTTCTCTCCCAGGACTACTACTTTTAAAATCATGAGGGCTGGATACTATTGGCCATCTATCTTTAAGGATAGTCATGATTATGTCAGAAAATGCATCAAATGTGCCATGTTCGCAAGAAAAGAAAGGCTTGCACCTTTGCCCCTTCAGCCCATTAGAACAGAGCAACCTTTCATGAGATGGGACATAGATTTCATTGGCATGATTAATCCTTCATCTAGTGTAGGCCATAAGTGGATAATTACTACAATAGATTATTTCACTAGATGGGCAGAGGCAGTTGCATTGAAGGAAGCAAATGAGAATGTTGTCCTAAGCTTTTATGATGATATAATTCATAGATTTGGTGTCCCCGACTCCATTATTTTAGATAATGCATTAGCATTTACAGGGCTAAGAGTGACTGAATGGGCAGTCAAACATGGTGTTTATTTGAACACAAGTTCAAACTACTACCCTCAAGGTAATGGTTTGGCAGAATCAACTAATAAGAACTTGATTAGGATAATCAAGAAGACATTACAAGATTACCAAAGAAATTGGCACACCAAATTGAAACCCGCCTTATGGTTAGACAGAATTACCCCAAAAAAGATCATTGGGAATTCTCCCTATATGTTAGTATATGGAAAAGAAACTAAGTTGTCCATTTTGACTGAATTGCCAGCCTTGGACTTAGCTACTCAATATGTCCTATTTGAAGAAAATGATCCCTTGCAGATCAGATATGCTCAGATCATGGAATTAAAAGAACTCAGAGATAAATCCATGAAAGATATGGAATTCCATCAGATGCAAACAAAGAAGAGCTTTGATAAAAGGGCCATATTCAGGAGCTTCAAAGTTGGGGATGTAGTCCTTAAGTGGGATGAATTCAAATCAAATCCAGGGAGACATTTTAAGATTGATTTCTTCTGGGGTGGACCATTTGTAATCACAAAATGCAAGGAGCATAATGCTTTCCAACTATCAACTCTTGGAGGAGATCCCTTGCCCATTTTTGTTAATAGATTCCATTTGAAGCCCTATTTTGAGGTTTGTCCTTCCTTGTAAATCTCTGTGAATAAGTTTCCTTGTTTTCTATTTTGCTTTTAGTTTAGTTTCCTGGTTTTCAAGAAGTGCTTGTACATAGTTCGGCTCCTCCTCCTAGGTTTCAATATGTTTCCAGGGGTCTATTTTTAATCAAGTGATGACTCCTATTGCTCAATGGATGCCAAAGGCTACTGATTTTCAATGTCTAGCAGGCTAACATCCAGCAGAAATCGCTAGGAATGTTACCCAATTATTTCTCATCTGGTAAAATTGGCTACAGGTGGAGTAAAATGAGGCTCCCACAAGGGTTGAGCCCGGCCTGTGAGAAAGACTTTGTTTTCTGTTCTTGGTTGTGTCCTCTGCTATCATTTCATTTTCCCTGTTTTTGCCTTGTTTATGCAAAAATATTCTAAGTATGAAAACCCTATGCAATTCATGATATAACCCTAGTTACCTGAGACTTGTTCTATTTTGTATTTACCTTTTCGAATAACTTCGATCCCTCTAAAGACACGTGTGCAAAATATAATGCCCTTTAGTCTCCTAGTTGCGTAATGAAAACTGAATATCCCATATCATCTAGCGATCTCGAGATTGGCTCAGTCGTGTAGTCTCAATATGAAAGGGAATATTCTCAAAGGATTAAGAGATCTAGCGACTAGCCATCAGATGTAAAGGAAAAATGAATCAACGGTGAGCGGGTTATCTCTGGATGACAGTTGAAAAGTCAAATATATATGGTGACTTAGAGACTTAGGTTTTGGTCGCGTGGTCTCATAAAAAACTCAGGCTTAAAAGAATCAGTGTGGCGACTCTGAGACTATGAAGGAAATGGTGACCCGAGGTCTTCTCAGGGTTAAAGTGAACAACAAATCACAGTGTGACATGTGGCACTGAGCGGACCTGAGTTCAATGCTTTAGTCGGGTGGTCTCGTAATCAAAAAGAATATTCTCTCAGGGTTCAAAGACTTGGCGACCACCATCCGATTTAAAGATCGAGAACACTTGTCGCGTGATCTCGTGATGAAGCCAGGGTTAGTGAAAAGATTGGGAGACTCAGCGACAAAGAGAAAAGGGTGACCTGAGGTTATGATGCAGTGCCCGGGTAGATACAAGGATCCTGTGGCTACATTTTAAAATAACATCAGATTTGAATCTCAGTCGTCGATAGAGATATCCGCTGACCGTTAGGATTTAAATATTTAAAGGAAAATTCAAATATCTGATCTCAGAAGTTATGACAGAAATGACTGGCACAGGGAAGTAGATGGATCAACCGACTTCTCAAAGCAGAGTTATGGCGATGGAAAATATATTTGGACATATCAAATCGATCAAGGATATTTCTGATGGCATTAAATAGCAGAATTCAAAATTAGGGTTTCAGATGATTCTATTGCCAATATAATAAAACCCTAATTTCTGAATCAGATTGACTCCTGAGCCTGCATGCTAGAGGAGGGTGTATATAAGTAGTTTAGTTCTCCTTTTGGAGTTAGTTTTTTAGAGATTTGTTAGACTTTCTGTGGCATTTGTTCTGCCCTCAGGTCTTTCATGTTTGTAATTTCTCATTAGAATCCAGGTTATGTGAAGACTTTATGAGACATCTTCTCTGTCCTTGGGTCTTTTCTAATTTGTATTCTTCTTATCTGAAGCATAATATATCGACAGTTTGTTAGATAACTGCGAGTTCTCTCAGGATTATTCTTGCTTTCTTGCATGATTGTGTACTATTGTGAATGATTTGATTGAGTTAGTCTTATGGATTCAGTTCATCCCTGGCTTCCTTGTCTCATTCCTGTGCTTCCACGCTAGAGTGGATGTTTGTTTGCAGGTTATAGTCTGTGTCTACCCCATCAGCAATGCTATTGTTTGAGGAATTCTCTCTTCCCCTGAATAGCTTCTTTCCTCTTCAGGCCTCTCTATAAAACACTCTATTGCAGACCTATCTAAGGAAGGATACTTGTCTCCATTCATGGTTTCATGTTAATTCTCAGTCAATTTATTGTGTTTCATGTCTTTCGGTGTATCACCTAGTAGGATAGTTTGCTTATCGGTTATTTCCCTTTCAGTATTCCTTCTATCCCTTTTCCTATCCAGTTTACTTTCAAGCACAAGAAGCAAATCTGGGTGATTATCCAAGAGGAACCAGCCTATAGAGGTTTCATTTCAGTTAGCAAAGTTTTCACATCTGGAAACGATTCCTATGTTATACTAGATTATCAAGACTATGAGAGCTTGAATAGGGTGCAAAATTTAGTGTATAATAGTTCTATAATAAGAAAGATTGTTAACGTGACCACTTTTAAACAGAGGAACCACAAGACTAGTTGTCATGAATTATAAGACTAGTTATCCAATCTTGTAATTATAAGACTAGTTGTCCTATAGGCTATATTTAGTCTTGTGAACGTTAAAATTTTCTTCTCCTTATTCCAATCTAAAGGGCCCCGAATGATGTCGTTAAAAGTCTTTACAATGTGAGGTGGAAGAGTTTTCCTTACGATGTTGTTAAGGCCCCGTTTGTTTGCAGGAATTTGACAGGATTGGGTGCAGGACTTCCATTTTTTCCAGAAAGCCACCGTTTAGGACTCTATGTTGCAAACCCGGTTTAGCCTTCAAAACCCGGTTTAGGCCCTAAAATGGGCGGCACCATCTTCCAAGCAAATATGTGGAATTCAAAATGAAATCCAGGTTTTAGAAAATTATGAACCGAGTTTAATTTTGCTGTCAGGTCCGTGATTTTCAAAACAGGAAGATGCAAAACCAGAATTTCAAAACCTGGTTTTGTGATAATAAGGTTTTGACTCAATTCCAATTCCGGGAAACAAACGGGGCCTAAAAGTCTTTACAATATGAGGTGCAAGAGTTTGCCTTTCCATAATGATACAAATAAGAGGTACATATAACTGCTCATATCTCAATTTCGCCAATTGAGAAAAATAAGCACTGAGAGAAAATTTTATGGGGTTAAAAATACATGCCCCAAAAATGACATGTTTGAATTTTTATAAGCAACAATGAGCTGATACACGGTAGCAGAAACTCACTGTGCTTCCTTTTTTCGAACTCTCCCTCCATGTTTATGATTACCTACCTGGAGATTCATTCAAAATTGTGTTAGACTCTCCGCGTTCACCGCAAGCTGTGTAAAATGGCGAAGACGTTAATATCGACAATGGATGGTGTTCACTGTAATGCATGGAATCACTGCGGAGAAAGAATGGCGGGAGGGTTCCTCGACGGTTGTGTTCATATCTTCGATTCGCATTCTGAATTTGCTTGCACTTTTAAGTGGAAGGTGTTGTTACAATAAACACATTTTATTCATGGATTGTTTTTGTCTCTAGGTTCAATAACTATCGAAATCCACAACCCAATTTATCAAGAGTGTGTTTTTCTTAATATTAGAGGAGACTTCTGTCTAGGCAAATTCTTTGCTTTCTAGTGCTCTTTTCAATTTGGCGCAGGCTCTGTATATATGTACTTCAGTCCAAGGATGCACTCTGCGCTCGCATTTCATAAGATTAATCCTGTTTTTTTGAAAATGACATCGACATAAACATTTACTCGTTGTTTGAATGTGAATGCGAAGGTTATTTGGTTGTTTAGCCGCAAACATTATAAACATTCTAAAATGACACACTACCACAAAAAAACACCTCCTATTTATCAAAGGATGAGCTGAATGGGCTCTATAATGAATGTTTCATAGGGTACGTTTTGCAATTGGGGTAGTAAACTAAGCAAGCTTGATCTTGTGAAGAACTCCATGATTAAGCATGCTGGAGGCAAAGTAGTACTTGGATGGGTTTTAGAAGGTGTGATGCCCAAGTTTCAGTGACTGAAACTAGTTCTTGCCTTTCAAAGGCATGGGGACTTGTGATAGGTTGTTGGGTGTGATGCCTAAGATCTTCTAGTGACTGGAAGTCTGATTTAATTTGAGAGAGGTGGCTGATTTATTTTAGTGGATGTCACGCCCAAGAGTCTTTGATGATTGAAGAGATCCAAACTAGTAAGAGGTTGCAGGGTAGGAAGCCCTAGTTGCTTCATTGATTGGAGTGTTGATCTACAGCCATGATGGGTGGCTTATTTTATTTAGTTTCAGGTGATTTGTTTAGTTTCATGTGTTCCATAAACTACAAACATGACTAGTCTTTGTCTTTGAGAGTGTTATCGACTAGTGGGTTTCTTCAAATTTTACTCCTTGGAATTGCATTTTGTAGATGTTGTTGGAAGAAGTTGATCTTTGGGTCGTTGTGGAAACCATTATAACACTTCAGCTGGTCTTGTTCAGTTGGTTGGACATTGCAAGAAGATGGCCAAGGCATAGTGTATCATCTTGAAGTTTGGGAACTACCATTTGATTCCTTACATTGTTAAAAAGAAAGCAACAAAGATGTATTATGCCTTAACCATTCTTTATTAGAGTGTGAATATCTCCCATAAGATGCTGTTGAAAAACAAACATGGTGCCACATGCATGACTGACGTAGACATAGTAGCCACTTTTTCAATGAAGGCCATAGAACATCATGAGTAGTTTACAGCTATTGGGGTAAAGATAGAGGATGAAGATTAGGCCCCCATAGTATTAAGTGGGTTCTCTTTATCATGAGAACTATTTGTTTGGGATGGCTGTGCTCATGTGAAGCTTGCTAACTTTGAGAAGCTTTGGGATGATTTCATCTAGGAGGAGACTACATTCACGATTGTTTTAGCTAGAGCAAAAAAGAGTCCCTTGCAGGAAAGATGAGGAAGGATGGTAAGAAAGGACATGGGAAGGGTCAACAAAGCAAGGAGGAAGAATCATATTCTTTGGACCAAGGGAAGAAAGACTCGAGTTGCGTGAAGTGTTTCTAGTGTCAAAAGATGGGCCATTATGTAGAACACAATTCTTCTACTGAGAGGGGGGTGAGGGGGTGAATCAGTAGAAGATATAAACTTTCAATCCTTAACAAATTTAATCTTTTGATGAACTTTATGAAATGAAACTTCAATTTGAAAACTAAAAGGAATTGAAACTGAAATCAGAAAGAGACGCAACCACACATTGAAGACAATGCATAAGATTTACGTGGAAACCCAGGATGGGAAAAACCACAGTGTGAAATGCTGCTCGGATCTACTGTCCTAATCCAGCCTCACAGTTAAAGAGTTTACAATTTCTTAGGGCACCAACACCAAGGAATCACCAAATCCCTTATCAAAGCACCAACTTTCAAATCACAATTAAATAACCTGAGCACCAAGTCTAAGAATGTAATTACAAATTATTACTGATTTCAACTTCAGAATTTCCTCACTTTACAACAATAGAAATGTTTGAACAAGTTTTACAATCAACGATCGTCAAATATTCTGTGTAATGCTATACTTTGTAACAACATAGACCTGCAAACTTCTCCAAATAGAATACTGTCAACTGTTATAGCTATAATAATCTGCAAAATAAGACTGCACACTGCCACTGTTATATCCACTTGTATAAAGAAATCTTTCAAAGCATTTAAAGCAGATTAAAATGTATCTTTTACCATTTGATGCTTTAACTTGCTTCTTAATCTTCTTTCATTGGCTTATGTTTTTCTCAGCAATTCTCATACTTTATTCATCTTGAGTCAGATATGATACTTCTTGAAACCGCGCATGCACAGTTTTCATTTTATTGAACTTGTATAGATAAATATTTTTCACATACACCACCGCACAATCAAACTTCAAGTAACACACACATATATAGAACTCCTTTCCCTATCGGTGATATGGTTAAAGGAAGTTATTGGTTGATGAGTTAACTGCCACCCCTTAGAAGATTACTGAACAACTGTTCAACCAACCAAACCATCGAACTCCTTATTGCTGCAGATATTTCTAAAAATGAAAAAAATGACAAGTGGTGGCAACCAACATTTACAACTGAAGCATAAAATAAAGGACCGGCACACACACATCACGCTCTCAATATCCAACCTTTTGAATTAACCTGTGTATATGCAATGTAGTATGTTTCAAATGTTTCACCAATTTTTTTAATACAACCTGTGTATTATGCTGTCGTGTTTGACTAAATCTGCCCAACGTTCTCTGAACTGTGCCATCACTGATTGGAAACATAGAAATATATCAAATGCATTCACCGTTCGATACATACAGGTATCGAGAAACACAGTTTATGTTTGATAATTTCTTCTGTCATTCGAAGACAAAATCTGTCCTCAGACTTGTATATATACTGTGTAGATCAAGACTCAGTTAATGCAACTGATTTGACAGACTCTATTGTTCTTTGTCTGCATGTAGATTTTTGATACAGATAGAACCAACATACAGATTTGTACGGGTACGAATTCAACTTGACATCAATGACCAAATACTAAAACATTCTAACAATCTCCTCCTTTGGCATTGATATCAAAACCCCAAAAGTCAACAGACAAATCTGAAACATGAATCAAATCCGAAAGCATCAACTCTGAAACAATCAGGGGTCAAATCTGAAATCAATCATTTAAGTCTGAATCAAGTCTGAACAAAAATACTTCAGTAAGAACAGACCCATCAAATTGGAATCTCTTAAACGACAAAAACACTTCTGCATCTGCAAAACAACCTGAACTGAATCTTCTGTCTGCAATAAATCCGCAATTTCTCCCCCTTTGACATCAATGACAAAGGGCCAGGAACAATATATATAACACTAAAAATATACTCCCTCTTAGCAGATGCTTATTGTGGAACCGAACTAGGCCGGATAAGCCACAACCCCAAGTTTGTGACAAAGAGTTTCAAAAGTCTCCTTGGGAAGTGTTTTGGTAAATATATCAGCCAATCGATCTTTAGTGGCAACATACTGAAGTTTGACCTCATGATCTGCAACCCTCTCTTAAAAAGTGATGCTCTATGGATATATGCTTAGTGTGTGAATGAAGAACTGGATTCTTTGAAATATTGATTGCACTAGTATTATCACAAAAAGTGGAATTAGGTTTAACATAAATCACCTTCAAATCCTTGAGGGTTTGTTTCATCCACAAAACTTGAGTACAACGCAAAATCGCAGCAACGTACCCAGCCTTAGAAGTGGATAATGTCACCAACTCTTGTTTCTTGCTCAGCCATGAAACCAACTTATCTCCCAAAAAGAATGCGCCACCACTATTGGTACGTTTATCATCGATACAACCTGCCCAAACTGCATCTGTAAAAGCTGTCAGAGTGAAATCATTAGTCCTTGGATACCAGAAACCACGATTTACTGTGCACTTAAGACACCTAAAGATTCTTTTTACTACATTGACATGAGAAACTTTAGGAGCAGACTGAAAAAGAGTAACCCTACAAATAGCTTGTATAATGTTAGGTTTTGATGTGGTAAGACACAACAAACTGCCTATCATAGACCTATATTCTGTCTGATCTGTATCAGGTTACTCATCATTCTTACTTAAGTTACAATCAGTAATCATTGGTGTACTAATAGGTTTATAATCCTCCATTTGAAATTTCTTAAGTAGTTTTTTTGCATATTTAGTCAAATAAAAATATACTTGAGTTGTATCCAACTGAGAAACTTGCAATCCAAGGAAAAATGAGAGTTCTCCAATCATAGACATTTCAAACTTTGTTTGCATTTAGTTAGCAAAATCTTTGCAAATTGCCACCAAAAATAATATCATCAACACTAATGACTACCACAAAAACATGCTCATCTATGGACTTGAAATATAGTTTGGTTCCTGCATTACCTCTGCTAAACCCTTGTTGAAGAAGATATTGATCAAGCTTGGAATACCAAGCCCTAGGAGCTTGTTTTAATCCATAAAAGCTTTCTTTAATCTGCAAACATATCCTTCTTTTCCAGGAGACTGAAAACCCTCTGGCTGCTCTATATATATACTTTGTCCTCTAGATTCCCATTTAAAAAAACTTATTTTACATCCATCTGCTGTTAATGTTTTGGCCTTTATGGCAAAGATCAACGCATTGGACAAAGTGGCAATAATAATAATTAATATATTGGATATATTATTGATATATTTAATTATGATAAAATCGGTTGGATAATAATAATAAATATAAAAGGTTATATATTATTAAGGATTGATTTTAATAATTAAATATGGAGCAAATAATATATTATTATTAAGGACCAAGTTGGCCAGTCCTTGAGGAGAAGAGTTATGACTCTAGGAGAGTCATCATTATGTATAAATAAAGAGAGTAGATCTGCTCAAGGAACTCACCGAAAACATAATGTGATGAGTTCTTGAGCAGAATTACAATTGCATATTTTTAATCATTTTCATCCTCTATTTGAGCGATTTATTTCAGATCACTTAGAAGCGAAATTCAAGGTTCAAATTGGAAGAAGAAGAGCAGATCCATAGAGCGAACTAGAGCAGATATTGAAGTGCGAACTATACCAATCTGGAGCAGACCT
>MU225720.1:3003017-3030459 GCA_018584345.1 Thuja plicata
GCTGATTCATAACAGTCATTGAGGACAACATTGAGGGACTAATTTGAAGAATACAAAGTGCAGATTTGAAGCCAACAAAAGGATAAATTCAGACCTTCAAATCCGGGTATTATCTTTCTTTACTTGATAATATTTATTATATCCCGTGTCTTAGTATTTGAAAGACCTCTATAGATTGTATATTCCTTGTTAGAATCTGAAAACATTAACATGGTTTCAGAGCCTAGGTAGACTAAAAGATCCATTTTTTCAGATTTAGTAATTCAGTCTAACTCTTTCAAAACTAAGAAATACTATGGCAACTGGGGTTTGGCTCAAATAGTAATTTGACTTTACATCTTACTACATTTTATGAGGGTTTTGATTTGCATCAAGATCTAGGATTCTACACCTAATTTGATTGGCTCCTATGTTGTGAAACCATCTCATAATTGGCTGGAAAGATATGGGTAGAATTGTGTCAATACATTCTTGCATGTTTTGAAACTATATGATTGACCTTCTTAGGGTAAATTACAAAATATCTGGAAATATACATTGAGAGGGCGTCTAACCTTGTGAACATTATAAGGTAAACCTAAGCTTCAGAGGGAGAGGATAGGATCTGTATAAATCTCTCACTATATTGTTCCAGAGGGAGTAGATCATCTTGGGGGGCACAGGCCCCAGAGATCATAACCTGGTATGACTTTCAACATTCATGAATAATATGAATCATGGGCATACTAACAATTTATCCCTGTGTGGTTCTGTAGAAGGAAACCCACCGTAGTGCTTGACTCAAGAGGGAGTTTAATCATGGGCTCACTTCTTGGTTTTGCAGTATAAACTCCTTTCTTTATTTTTTGCATTCTAATTGTATGAATGTGCGGGATCATTCCTATTGACATGGCTGTTTGACATAGTTAGTTAATTGTTATTAGCTGATTATGAATGTGTAGGACTGCATACTTCACTTTGGTATATATGTATGGGAACATTAAGTGTTTCATTGTATACATACATTATGATACCTTGACATGCATATATGAGGAACATACATTATGCATGGATGCATACTTTGCTTGGACATATGTATGGGAACATTCACAGTTGATTAGCATAGCTGTTCTTTGCATATCTAACTGATTATTTGTTATGGGAATAACTGATTGACATAGCTGATTATTTGTTTTTGGCATAGCTGATTATTTATTGGCTGATTACTTGCTATTAGCATAACTGGTTAAATGTCATTAATATGCTATTAGCATACTTTAGATATGCGGGAATTTATATATGTTGGCATATGATTACATTGACATATTTTATAGTTGAACACTTTTTATAGCAAACTGGTCATATGGTTTCATAAGATAAGATTTATGTGGTTATTCTTGTGTTTATATGGCTAACATCCTTGTTATGGATCAGGTCTTGATATCATGGGTTTGATATCGGTTGAGTCCTTGTGACTCGTGGATCTTGGATCCATAGGTTGAGTACATGGTTACATCATGAACTTGATGTCGGGAAGCCATTACTCGGAGCATTTAGTGAATATCATGGACTTGATATTCGGCCAATGCTGTTGATATCATGAGTTTGATATCGGTTGAGTCCTTGTGACTCGTGGATCTTGGCTCCACAGGTTGAGTACATGGAGACATCATAGACTTGATGTCGGGAAGCCATTACTCGAAGCATTTAGTGAATATCATGGACTTGATAATCGGCCAATGTTGTTGATATCATGGGTTTGATATCAGTTGAGTCCTTGTGACTCGTGGATCTTGGATCCATAGGTTGAGTACATGGTGACATCATGGACTTGATGTCGGGAAGCCATTACTCGAAGCATTTAGTGAATATCATGGACTTGATATTTGGCCAATGCTGTTGATATCATGGATTTGATATCGGTTGAGTCCTTGAGGCTCGGGGATCATAGATCCACAAGAGAGTATATGGTGACATCGTGGATTTGATGGACTTGGTATTCGGTAAGCCAATGTTCTTGATATCATGGATTTGATATGATGACATCATGGACTTGATGTCTGTAATTTATTGATGAATATCATGATTGAGTCTATTAGACTCAAGGTTGAGTATGTGGTAGACATCATAGTCGTAATGACTATAGGCCAATACTCGGGGCATTTGATGAATATCATTGGTACTTGATATTCGGAATATTATCATGGATTGATGGAATACATGTGACTTATGTTTTCATCATGTTTGATAAGATGATAGATGTGATATCTATGACACTATTGGATAAGGAATCCATTTTGGTTATGCTTTTTTCTACTATAGATGAGAGATCTATAGGTTGATCTTTTCCTCAAGTCCAAGAGGGACTGTTAATGTTTTGGTCTTTATGGCAAAGATCAATGCATTGGACAAAGTGGTAATAATAATAATTAATATATTGGATATATTATTGATATTTAATTATGATAAAATCGGTTGGATAATAATAAAAAATATAAAAGGTTATATTTATTATTAAGGATTGTTTTTAATAATTAAATATGGAGCAAATAATATAAAAGAAAATATTATTATTAAGGACCAAGTCGGTCAGTCCTATGACTCTTGGAGAGTCATCATTATGTATAAATAAAGAGAGTAAATCTGCTCAAGGAACTCACCGAAAACATAATGTGATAAGTACTTGAGCAGAATTACAATTGCATATTCTTAATCATTTTCATCCTCTACTTGAGTGATTTATTTCAGATCACTTAGAAGCGAAATTCAAGGTTCGAATTGGAAGAAGAGCAGATCCATAGAGCGAACTAGAGCAGATATTGAAGTGCGAACTATACCAATTTGGAGCAGACCTTGATAGTGAATTAAAGAGCAAATTGGAGGCTACTAAGAGCAGAAAAACTAGGGGAGAATTCAAGGACAATTTAAGCAGCCCTAAAGGTCGAATTAGGGCAGAATTAGAGCACCCTAAAAGGGCAAATTAAGGCAGATCAAGAAGGGAGAACTAGGGCAAACTGGAGCAGCCCTAGAAGAGCGAATTGAAGACCTTCAAGAGCTGATTCATAACAGTCATTGAGGACAATTGAGGGACTAATTTGAAGAATACAAAGTGCAGATTTGAAGCCAACAAAAGGATAAATTCAGACCTTCAAATCCGGGTATTATCTTTCTTTACTTGAGAATATTTATTATATCCTTTGTCTTAGTATTTGAATTTTTTATAAACTGAAAATTCTAAGAACATTCTTATGGCGTCTAACTAGGCTACAAGAGCAAATGTTTCTTCAACGTCAATACCCTCGACTTGTGCATACCCTTTGCAAACAAGCGTAGCCTTATTCCTAGCAAATTTTTTATCTTCATTGAGTTTATTCCCAAATACCCACTTAGCCCCAATTACATTTTTATAGGCTGCTCAGGAAGATTCTATTTTACAAATTTCGAAGGAGACTTGTTATCATTATTTTCAAAAGTCATTTCACCATCATTTCAAAACTTGTTTCGACAACATCATGTTTAGGAGCATTAATTTCGGAATCTTTAACAACATTTTTAGATTTGTTTTCAACAATAGAGTCTTTAGAGTTATCTTCCTATACAACTTCATCAACTTTTACATTAACACTTTCTTTAACTCTTTTCAATCTATTGTTATAGCACTTGTAAGCCTTGCTATGAGTAGAGTAACCAAGAAATATACCCTTATTACACTTGGGATCAAAGCTGCCCAAATTATCTTCGTCCCTTTTAATAAAACATCTACTAGCAAAAACCTTGAAATACTTAACAAAAACAGTTCTGACATACCATAGTTCATAGGGAGTTTTATTACTGTTGGGCCTCAATTGTATTCTGTTAAGAGAATATACTGCTGTGTGAACTGCTTCCACCCAAAATTTGTCAGATATTTTGGCTTCATTTAGTAGTGTTATCGCCATTTCTTTAACCGCCCTATTTCTTCTTTCAACTATGCCTTTTTGCTATGGTGCTCTTGTTGCAGAAAAATGTCTTTTGTTGCCATATTTCTCACAATATTCATCAAATTCGTTGGAAATAAATTCACCACCTTTGTTTGATCTTAGACATTTAAGTTGACAACCACTTTCTTTTTCAACCATGGCTCTAAAGATTTTAAATCTCTCAAATGTGTAAAGAACCTGCCTGGCTCTTTCCTTAAAATTCGACTGCAACAATTCCTCTTAACTTGGAAAAGAAATGTTTTTGATATTTCTTTGCAAATATATATATTTTTTGAATTTTCTCAATGTATGAAAATGAATTGTAAGTACACCAAATGAATTTAACTCTCATAAAGCTAGATACGAATAATACCATAAATTCACTGTTTTAATTGCAATCAAATTGGATCCACTTATTTCAAATGATATCAACTATCAACAAATGTGAACAAGTATCAAATTTAAAACGTGCTACCTCTTTGAAAATTTCCAGAATGCTGGCCGCAACTAGCAAAATGAAGGAAGGCAACGGCTTCAAGGAATAACACGGGCCGCATCACGTATAAAGTCTGGCCGCGATACATATAGACTGGCCGCAACACCTAGGAACTGGCCGCAGGCTTCAAGGAAGAAGCGTTAACAATCACCAACCCCAATGGCCTTCAACCGCACAGAATCTTACTCTTCTCCTTCATGGCACAGGTAGTCATCAAACCGATCCATCACAGTTCATTGGCAAATAACCAACTCAGAGTGAAATTGCTGTTTCGAATTCACAATTCGAAAGCAAACACAAACCCCTCCTTCCAAACCAGAACAATTCGATATCCAAGTTGTATATAAAAAATGATCAAAAGGAAATAATGAAAGCTTTCGAAAATCCTCTATAAAAAGCTGAAGCTTCACCATGAAGGCTCGATAACAAGGCTTTAACTTGACTCATTTCATGACTTAAAGCTCCAAGCTTATGATATAATAACTTGAATATACAAGCTTATCATATTCAAATAATAGCCTTCATTAATTTAAGTCCGAACCCAAAGTCAAAAGATTATCATTAATAAATAATGACTTGACTTAAATAATGGCTCCAAGATATAATTAATCAAGCTATGCTTAATTAATTAAATAAATAATCAATGCAAGCTAAACCAACTGCCCTGCACTATCAAGTCAACTGTCCGGACACCTTGCCAAAAAGGGAAACTGACAGGAGAAGACTTACTCTAAATAGTAAGTTCTTACCAAGAGACCCCCAAATCCAGTCATTAGCCCACGAGGGTCGCGATGATGGGCTAATAATCATGTCCACCAGGCACCTGCTAAATCAAGGACATCACAGTTCTTCCTCCCAAAGATTGCTTGCCATCAAGCAATCGCAAACCGGGGTGTTGAAGAATATCCTCTGATTCCAAAGCGGCATCCTCAACAGGTAAACCATGCCACTTCACCAAAAACTCTCTAATGACTTGTCATCGCAAATGTCTCTCTCGAGTCTCCAAAATAATCTCAGGAATCAACTCCATTTTCCCCTCATCATCTAGGGGTGGCAAAATAGAGGACAAAACAACATGCCTGCCTAACGCCTTCTTGAGGCGCGATACATGAAAAACATTATGCACTCTACTGTCCTCTGGCAAATCCAGCTATGAACCAGTGAGGCCACAATTGGGGGACCTCATCCCCTTTTTACACAGCTGAGGCCCAAACCCGTGAGCACATTGGATCAGCGAAGGCACAAGCCTGCGATCACAAAGGCCCAGCGGAGGTTTGAACCTGGGTTGGGACAACAGCAACACCACCTTTAACCAACACACTAAGTGGTGAACCCCGTGGAAAACACCTTCTTTGTGAAGAGGGAGTGTTATATTTTTTAGGGGTCACTCAAATGGTGTTCTGATGGTGCATAAACTAGGAGAAAGCAGATCCGAATTTCAATGATAGTTCTGAATGATCTTGTTTTAAACATATGCACTTTTAATATAGGAACTTTTATTGGCTATTTAAGACACTGATTTTGGACTATTATTTGGCACTGCTGCTTTATTCTGACTGGACAACAGTCATATATATTTTATTTTTCTTCTTTATTCTGGGTGGACAACACAGAGTTTTAGAGTTTTATTGGGATGAAATCATCCAAAATAAGTCATTGTGTGTTTGTCTTTTTGGTTGCCCAAGTTGGGTCTATATATGATCCTGGATGCTCAGTAGTTTGTAATCAAAACTGCATAATCAAAACTCAGAATAACAACATATTTAGACGAGAATCGTAATGTTTTGATTTTGGTTTTTAATTCATTTATTTTTCTCATACTAAGAGGCTTGTGTATGAAGGTTATAACATTCTAAATTGCAGGTTTGGTTGAAGTTTAAGTGAGTCTGTTTGTGTCAAACAGTAGAGTTAAGAATTTGCATATCATTTGCTGAATTTTAGCTAGGAAAAGGTTGAATACTCCAGACATTAAACAAGTGGCCCAGTCTACCAAGGTTAAAACATATCCATAACCATAGACAATGACAACACAATATCAAGGAAACATGACTTGGAGAAGCAACATGGCCATGGGTATGGGTCAAATCAACGGAAAAACAATAATTACATAGAGTGCCATCAAAGATTGTCTTGAATTAAGACCTCATATGGATGATCATTCATGGCACTTGTTGCAAGGAAATCTAAAGAAATTCTTGGTTTCATGTAATGCGTCTAGGGGAAAGCATTTCAAAAAAGAGAGGCGAGGAGGGAAATGTGCAAGGGGCAAGTTATGCTCCTACATCTGTGAAATTATAATGATATACCCAACAAGTGACCATCATGACTGATGCCAGCGACTGTTGATTCAGGGTTAACAGAATTTTCTGCCAACGTCTTCCCTAAACTTATCTAGTTTTGTCAGCAAGATAAATTACAAAGGAAACTGGATCAAGTTTAATGTCTAGAATCTTGAAACGAATTTCACCCAAAACACCTTTACTCATCTGCTGCCAACTAATCTTTTGCTACAATCATTTTGGTCACGTTTATAGCAATGATATGTACAACTAAAGAATCTATAGGGAGTAATTGTACTTGATAAATACCTTGTAGCTGAATCATTCCAAGTTTTTCATCAGCTTTGTTAAATCAACTTAGAATTATGTATAGGAATGTGCTGGTATGAGTCAAATATGCAAGGCGTGCTTCAGCCACAAGTAATTTGATTATCTTTTCATGTAGTACATTTAACATCCTTTTATTTCGTGTCATTTTTGTCTTACATTCTGGCATTTTTTTTTCAATGATATGCAATCAACAAGGGGAGAGTGTATATCTCTGCATTAATCGAAAAGAAAATTTGATTGGTGTAGGTATGAACACTGACAAGTCTAGAGGAGGGTAAATATAGTCTGTGAGTTCCATTGTTCTCTTACATTATGGCCTTCAGTTTGTTCTAAAATGACATGCAATGAACAAGGGGAAAGGCTAATATCTTTGTGTTTGGGAAAGAGAACTTGATTGGGGTGGGCGTGCATGCTGACTGGTCTACAAGGGGTAAATATTGTAGGTGATTCTTAGGTTAATTTCATGAACTTTCATAAATGGTAGGTGATCCTTAGGTTAATTTCACGAATTTTCATAACGTGTTGTAAGTTTGTAACACATGATTCAATAAATGAAATGAAAAACATGCATGATATACAGAGTCCTACTTAAATTATCAATTATGCGTAGAAACAAGTAGTTGCATAAGGGCGATTGTGTTCAACAGCCAACTAATGCATCTTTCATGACCTCTTTCTATGTGTAGTTCTTAGTTGATTCTTTGAAAGATTTCTCAATTAATAGAGAAGGGCGGAGACAGTGAGTATTGCATATGATGATAATGACAACATCCTTCTTTTCCATACTTGCACACAATGACTCTCTTTGTACATAAACTCTCTGTGCCATGGGCTTTAGCGAACTGTGCACGTTCTGTTTAAGACTTTATTTCTGAATGGTGTGAAGGTAAATCTTGTTTGATTCCCTATATTCATCCTCATTTGTCTTAGGCGTCAAAACATTGGAAGTGGTTGTGGTGTGATCTTGATTTTGGATTGTAGAGTGCCGTAAATAATTTGTATCTGTGCCCTTTTAGGGTTTCAAAGATTTCAAAGTTTTTAAGTTTGCCTTTATTTGTAAGGATACCTTTCAAATATTCCAGTAAGATCAGTTGAACAATTGAAGCTTTACGTTTTCAATTTTGGGACATAAATTAGGTTGATTATGGGGTTATTTTGTATTAATTTATGCAATCAACTTTATGCAGTCAGTCCTTGATAGTTGCGAATATTTTCTTAAAGAAACTTTATAACAAAGGGTTTGTACATAATTTCGAGTTGTAGATCATTCTTTTATTTTTTTTCTTTACATGTTTTCTAATCGAAATATTTGGTCTTCTTTGATGATTATTTGTTCTTTTCCTCTTTTAAAGTTTTATTCTGTCAAGTTGCTATATCTAGTTTGGAAATCTTACTAATTTTGAAGAATGTTGGTTTCATAGATTTGGTTGAACGTTTTTCAGGCTCATGACAGTAGCATTGTCAAGCTAGTATGGGCCCCTCCTGAGTACGGAGATGTCATTGCATGTTGTTGTATGGATGGAACTATATCATTATGGGAAGAGGCCGGGGAAGGTATGGGTTACAAAGATTTCACAACTGATTAGTAAATCATAATGGAACTCTACATCTAACCTAATATTTTACTTAATTAAGTCATAGAATATATCGTAATAATAGCACAACTGATAATTTTTTTACTTATTTTCTATGTTTTCTGTTCGCATGCTATTTATAGAACATGTTTGTGATAGATTTCTCGATGAACATAGTGTCCCAAATAGAGAAAGATTCATTCTGTATTTGGAATTATCTAGTTTGTTAACAACAATAAGATGTTTTTTTGTGGATGAATTAACAGTGGGTACTATTGATGCTCACTCCCATGGAGAATCTATTTAAAAGGGCTGAAGCTGCAGATACAAAATAATTCTGGTAAAGAATCATCTATTCTGGCATATACCCAGGAAAGGACCCATTAACCCTTCGTTTTTTGTTTTTAGGATCTCAGTAACATCTGAGAGGAAACTTTCTTAGAAGTTCTAGATTTACAATTGGAAACCAGAGTCCAATCTAAACCATTTTTAATTATTACATCCGTCTGCTTTGGCGACAATAATTTCTGACATTCATCCAAAACCCCTAAAAATAGGATATCTAAACGAGACTGATTAACAGGCTTAGAAAGAGGTGAGGAGATGCAGCCTCAGCCCCAACAGGAGGCAAGCATATCCCACCAGAAAGATCTACACATGGAACTAAAGGAGTATCTATTGAGGTCTCCTTTAACAATCTATCAACCTTTAAGGGTACTAAAGAAAGTTTTGAAAATTGAAGGACCCTTTTGAGAAGGTTTAGAAGGTTCTTGCTCTCCCAACGCACCCGAAACTGTTAAGTGGTGGGGTTTAGCATTTTTCTCCCAAGCATCTTTTATAAAAGATTTTTTTTTGGTTCATGTGCTGTATCATCTATATTTATTGGATGAGGAAGGGACAGATGGGTCTATGAAATTGTATGTGATGTCTCCCAATTGTGGTATACCTGATTTTGCCCAAAGTAACAACTCCACAACGTAATTTGTTTGGCAAATAGTATTCTATAATTAAATCATATAATATCTATTGAACTTTCTAAAGTAAATAAGCAATCTATAGCTTCATTTCAATTAATCAACCATATTAGGGATTGGCGAGGAATGCACAATAGGGCATTCAGAACATTCGCTGCAAATAAGTCCAAGGGCGTGATATAACATCCCTTGGCCCACAAGTGGCAGGAATTTCTTCTCCATCCAACATTGGGGTAGCCTACTTAGAAGGGAAGCCTGTATTTGCTCTCCCAATTGTGCCTCCTTACTAACTCATACATGATTGCTTCTATTCTTTAGTTTCACTTCCAACAACCAACCATTGTAAGGGTTGGAGCGGAACGCTCGATAGGGCGCCAGAACATTTGTCGTAACTAAGCTCAAGGGCGTGATATAACACCCCTTGGCCCGCAAGTGGCAGGAATTTCTTCTCCATCCAACTTTGGGGTGGCCTACTTAGAGGGGGAACCCATATCGGCTCTCCCAATTGTGTCTCCTTACTGATCCATACATGATTGCTTGTAGGAGAATTACCAAATTAAATCAATAATTGAAGAATCTAGATAGTTTAGTAATTCTCCTTGATAACTATCTCAAAATACTTATGAGAATTTATATTAGACAATAACATCACATTGCATACCACAATACTTGTTACTTCACAAGTCTGCTGTTTTCCGAATGTAGATTTCTTATATTAGATTTGATCCTCATCGATTGTTGTTGAATGATTGATTGAGTGAATTCCTTTGAGTGTATGATTTGAGTTATGGGTGAGTGATGATTAAGAGGTTGTTGACTAGAATATTGACGAGTGACAATGCAACGAATGTTGGTTTGATATATTGGTTAATGATGATTGAATGTATGCTGATTTGATTGCTGAATTGTTTGTTTGCTTGATCCCAAGATGAAGAATGACTGATGTGGATTTGATGATTGTTTGCTTGATCTTGTTTATTCATGGTTTGCTTGATCTTGTTGATTCTGATGAACTATAACTGATTGAATGTTTGAAGTTGTTAAGTTGATGATCACCAAGCTGCAGAAAGTTAATGCAAGACATTAAATCAGTTAATGTATTGTATTGTCATTGATGTCAAATTGATATAATCTGATTGGTTATATACATATTGTCAAAGACTTCAAAGAACCAAAGAAATAAAGTTATGTTATCAGCAATGCGTAAAAGTTCAGTATACACCAAGTGACAACAAACACCGACGGACAGTGCACACTGACGGATAGAGAACCCCGAGAAGAGTCACAGTGATACCCGAGCAAGCATTACCGAGCATAACCAAAGTGATACTCGAGCAGAACTGAAAGTCACAGTGTTCCCCAATGAACAAACAACCCTGACGGACAGAGATGCCCGAGGACAATTGAAGTCAAGATCGAGCAAACAAGGAGTTAAACACCGATCAGAACTGAAGCTCAAAAATGACAAAAGACTTAGCTGGCAAGAGCTAAATATGGAGTTAACTGATTGATTACATTGTTTGAATGGAAATGTTAGCCTTTTTTAAAAACCTTGAAATGAAACAAACTGATTTAAATTGCAGGCAAGCAATAATCTTGCATAATAGAATGCCAGAGCTTATGCGGGCCAAAAAATGTTATAAGTTTTAAATAAATTATGTGCAAATTAACCAAATTTTTAATTAATCTAAATTTGAAAACAAATTTAGAAATCCTGCACAAGGAAAGAAAATGAGAACAACCCTTCTCTCCATTCCTCAAGAGTGTCTCCAAAGATGAGTGCTCAAAGAAATGATAACCTACCAACAATACAAACTCAAATAGATTAGTAGCAACTTGCTTTGATATCATGAAAGAATAATAACATGGAAAACTAGGAATTAACTAATCAAGAGCAATTGTTTGAAAGAAAATGTGACCATTGATGAAGTCCAAAACAATGGCAAGCACACCAAGATCCAAGGAGACACTATATTTGTAAGAGGGAAAAACAAAGAAAAATCCTCAATATCATATAGATGGCAAAAGCCTAGAGAAATTGCGAAGAGACAAAGAGAAAGAGAGAACAAGCATTGAAATGCTACAACTACAACTAGAAGAAAAGAGAGAGGCACCTCAAATATATAGAGGTGAGAGCGAGGGATTACAAAGTAATTCCCAAGTCTAAGGATGCCATCTAACGTCCTATGTGAGTGCAATGTGTCACAATCCTCATATGGAGGTAAACTAATATTCCAAATATTTGGATTAAAGAAAATTAGTTGAGAGAACTCAAAAGAGGACAAAGAACTTGTAGGGGTTCCTTGGGAATATTCCTTCAAGAGACAAAAGAGGAAATTAACTTTACCGATTAAAGATTAATTCCTTACATAATCTTTGGTATTTGGTGTTAAGGAATATGGATCAGTGATAGGGAAAATAATAGTCTTTAATTTCAGAGTACTTCTAGACTATATTATAGTCTTGATGATTATTGCTTTCAGACTTTATCTCAGTCTTAATATGTTCTTTATTGTTACTGATAAATCCTTGCTGTGGTATCGTTATTGCCTCTGTTATTGATATCGATACCGGCAAGCATAGATAGCTAGAAATATATATGTTTCCAATGGTTACATCCACGTAGAGGCATGACTCCTACGTGGCTCATGCCACGTAGAGTCATGACTCTACATTGATGTAACTAACTAATAATTATTACTGTTAACATTTGTTCTACCGTTTCATGATAATATCTATCGGGTTGAGCAATATAATCTACGATATTTCAACTATCAAACATGCCCTTACTCATGTCTCGATATGACTTATATTGGCAATACCCGATCATCAGGTGAGTTGTACAAGGAAGATAATCACTCTGCCGTAGGCAGTATATATTAATATTAACTTTGTTCATTCAGTATATATGTGTGATTATAAATATATATATATATATATATAATTTCATACTAGCATATATATATACGTAGATCAAATATCTCTAATATATTGTTTGCTTCAATCTGAACGAAGCTACTTCCTTAACACTCCCTCTCAGCAAGAGAGGATTGATTAACATCTTAGGAGTATTCTTTTAGTATGTGCATTTACGACCACTCTGTAATGCTTACAAATAGAATATATTACATCTCTCTGAGATGTAAGTTATCTAATCCGACACTCCGGGACAACAACTAAATGAAGTCTATCAGATAATAACCTTGATCTTAGGATGACAATGAAGTCTCCAATATCACAGATATCACAATCTCAGACATATATAGTCCATCTTGATACATAAGTTATCATGACCTCCGACACAATTCAGGACAACAATATTATGCAGTTTGTCATGATAATAGATCAAGAAATTAGGAATAATTATCTCAATATCATGATATCCGGTACAATCCGGGACAACAACTTAATGGATTCAATCATGATACGTTTGTTATCACAATCTTCGACACAATTCGGGACAACACATAGTGATAACACAACAAATTTAGTATCAAGTTATCCGGCACATTCCGGGACAACAACTTAATGTAGTCAAACTTGATACATTAGTTATCATGAATTTCGGCACATCCCGGGACAACAAGTTAATGTAGTCTATCATGATAACAGGTCAGACTATTGTTGAGGTCATCACCTTACAATAACGACCTTACACATATATCACATGAAAGATCGTCACCTTTTCTTGACATAACACACAAATGCAATATTGCAATATATTTTACATTAAAATATTCATGAATATATCAAATTATATATGACTGAGATTCAATCTCAAAAATTTCAATTACAATTTAGTCATACCAAGTTTACCTTTGAAGTACTCCACTTTCAACTTTGCAAGGGGCTTGGTGAAAATGTCGGCACTTTGCTCTTCAGTGCTGATGTAAACCAATTTGATAACATCTCTGTTTACCATATCCCTTATGTAATGGTAAGAGATTTCTATATGCTTGGATCGATTATGAAAAATTGGATTTACTGAAAGTTTGATGCAGCTTTGATTATCACAGTGAATCACTGTGGGATTCAGGGGCTTCCCAAATAGTCCAACTAGTTACTCCCATGGAAGCAGCCATATATTCAGCTTCATTGGAACTTTGAGCAACTGCTGATTGTTTCCTGCTGAACCAGGATATCATAGCCGATCCAAGATTGAAACAACACCCTGTAGTACTTTTACGATCAATGGAACTGCCTGCCCAGTCGGAATCAAAATACCCTTGGAGTTGTATCTCAACATTCTCATACTTCAGGCCAAGTCCTATAGTGCCACACAAGTATCTCAGAATATGCTTAGCAGCCATTAGGTGCATCTTCTTAGCTTCGCACATAAAATGACTTAACACATTAGTAGCATAACAAATATCAGGGCGAGTGTTTACCAAGTACATAAGAGATCTAATAATTTGTCTGTAGTATGTATGTTCTGTAGGTTCTAAATCTACTGCTTCACTTTTAAGCTTATGAAGATTTGTTTCCATCGGAGTAGATAATGGTTTACAATCCATCATTCCAAATTTTGTCAAGATATCAGTTGTGTATTTTCCTTGATTTAGAAAAATATAGTTCTCCTTTTTTTGCCATACTTCTAGACCCAGAAAATAGTGCAAAAGACCTAGATCCTTCATATCAAATTCAGCCACAAGATCTTGTTTGCATTTTGCAATAAGATGATCTTCACCTGTTATTAATAAGTCATCACCATAGAGAACCAGTATTAACATGTCACCATCCGATATTTTGAAGTATATGTTAGGATCTGTTTCATTTTTGGAATATCCTAGCTTGGAGAGATAGCTGTCTATCCTTTCATACCATGCCTTGGGAGCTTGCTTAAGGCCATAGAGAGCTTTCTTCAGTTTACATAGAGATTTCTATCATGTGTAGCAAAACCTTCAGGTTGTTCTATATATACTTCTTCCTCAATAACACCATTCAAAAATGCCGTCTTTACGTCCATTTGATGTATCTTCCATCCTTTAGACGCTGCAATGGCAATAATGGTTCTTACAGAAGTATATCGGGCAATTGGAGCAAATGTACCTTCGTAATCAATTCCAGCCTTTTGAGAAAACTCCCTGGCAACAAATCTGGCTTTGTGTTTTTCAATACTACCATCTGGTGCATATTTGATTTTGAATAGCCACTTTGAAGAGACAACTGATTTGTCTTTTGGTATAGGTACAACATCCCAGACATCTTTCTTTAAGATAGATTGGTATTCCTTAATCATTGCATCTTTCCAAGCTTGACATGATAAAGCCTCTTCAACATTTGATGGTTCAGATTTTGTAAGCTCAATCAAGAGTGCAACATAGCATGTTTGACTTCTTGTTTTCTTATTCTATCTGAAGATTTCATCAGGTTCCACATTATTTTCTTCAATCATCTTTCTTGCCCATAGTGGCCTTTTCTTGTTGTTAGGAATTTCAGCATTCTCAAAATTAGATGATGGAGGTTCATGATCTTCTATGATATTCTCCCTTTGATTCTCAATTGTATGATTTTCATCTAATTCTGTGATTGGATCATCTTTTGTATTTAGAGAGAGTTCATAAGCAATATTTTCTTCAAATTTTACATCTCTACTGATTTCAATAGATCTTTGTCCTGGAATATAGACTTTGTATCCTTTAGTGGTTTCACTATAGGCAACAAATATGCCTTTCTTCCCGGAGGGTTCTAGTTTGGTCCTCTTTTCTTTAGGAACATGAATGTATACGGGACAACCAAAGATTCTTAGATGGCTTAAATCTGGTTTATTCCCTGTAAAGGCTTCTTCAGGTGTTTTATTCTCTAAGATTGAATGAGGGCATTTGTTTTGGATGTACACGACTGTATTTGAGGCTTCAACCCAGAATGAGATATGTATATTTTGATCATGCATCATGGCTTTAGCGGCTTCAATGATGGTTATGTTTCCTCTTAATCCCAATAGAAATGCAAAATTCTTTAAAGTTTTTAGAGATATATTCACCCCCATTATATCATCTTAGAGTCTTTATTTTCTTCCCAGTTTCGTTTTCCACTAAAAATTTAAATTCTTTGATTTTCAATAATACTTCATTTGATTCTTTAAGTTTTAGGAAATATATCCAGGTTTACCTAGAGTAATCGTCAACAAAGATTACGTAATACAAGAATCCCCCTAGTGAGGGTATTGACATTGGACCACACAAATCAGTGTGGACAAGTTCTAGTACAACTTTTGATTTATGTTCTCTTGGAGGAAAAGACCCTTTTGAGTTCTAACCTAGAGCACAACCTTTACAAACTCCAACATATTCAGTTTTTAGATGAGGTAATCCTGTAGTGATCTTTCCTATAGTAGGTAGGGCACTATACCGAAGATGACCTAATCTTCTATGCTAAATTTCATTACAATTTGATACTTCATGACTTGGTGCATGCTTTTGATCATTACATAGTTTGTATAAACTACCATCTCTAGATCCTATAGAAATAACATTCTTAATGTTAGAATTTTTAGGCCAAAGTAGAACTTTATCTTCATGAAAGGTGACGCGATATCCTTGATCAGCTAGACTTGAAATAGAGACCAAATTTCTTTTGATTCCCGGTACAAATAGAACATCTTTTAATTGCAATGTAAGTCCGGTTCTTAATTTAATTGAGCAGGTCCCGATTCCTTTCACAGGATAGGTGGAATTGTCTCCAATTGTAACTTCTTCAGTTGAGTGTCCTTCAAAAGTTTCAAACTGGTCTCTAAATCCGGTTATGTGTCTCGATGCTCCGCTATCAATTATCCAAGTTCTTTTATTTGAGTTTAGTTCACCTTATAAGGCTAAGAAGAATAAAGGATTCTCTGCTTCCTTGACTTCAGCTATGGTTGCTTGAGCTTTTTTGCTTTCCGGACAGAACTTGTGAGTGTGTCCAAACTTATCACACTTGTAGCATTGGACCTTAGAGAGATCTCTGTTTTTGTGATGTTGGTTATTATTTCCTCTCTTTCATTTAAACTTCCTTTTCCCTTTGTTTCTTGAATTAGCACGTAGTGCTTGAATTTCTCCCTCTTTATTTGGACCGATCCCACTTGAGATTAGTCGAGATTCTTCTTGAGTGCAATCGTTCTTGAGTTGATCAAATTTAGGTAGGGAAGGTCGACCACTAATGCATTGGATAAAAGATTCCCAAGGGATTGGTAACCCTCTAAGGGCTATTAGGGATAGTTCTAGATCATCTACATTATTTCCAATAGTAGAAAGTTGGTCTTTCAATTCGGAAATTCTCAAAAAATATGATGTAATCGTTTCTCCTTTATTCATTTTGATGTTCATGAGTTGCTGTTTTAAGGTAAGCAATCTGCTTGCATTGTTGATCTCATATGTAGTTTGGATGGTCTTGAACACTTCATAAGCCGTTGTTAGTTTAGCTATGGTTGGAAGAATGCGATCTTTAACAATGTCAATAATTATTTTCTTAACCTTGTTATTGCGTCTTTTCCATGTTGTCTTCTCTGGCTCATCTTCAGGCATCTTTGTCGTCTTCTATATATGAATCCAATTCGATTTCTTGAAGTATTGCTATTTTTTGAATTTTCCATGAAACAAAGTTGGAAGCGCCTTCAAGTCTATCCTCCACTCTAACACCGTTCACCATGATTTCTCTTCCTTTAATTCTGAATGTAAGTCTGATATTCTGATTCAAAATTTCACTGTCTTTATTATTCTCTATCAATTAGGCTCTGATACCATGTTAAGGAATATGGATCAGTGATAGGGAAAATAATAGTCTTTAATTTCAGAGTACTTCCAGACTATATTATAGTCTTGATGATTATTGCTTTCAGACTATATCTCAGTCTTAATATGTTCTTCTTTATTGTTACTGATAAATGCTTGCTGTGGTATCATTATTGCCTCTGTTATTGATATCGATACCAGCAAGCATAGATAGATACAAATGTATATGTTTCCAATGGCTACATCCACGTAGAGGCATGACTCCTACGTGGCTCATGCCACGTAGAGTCATGACTCTACGTTGATGTAACTAACTAATAATTATTACTGTTAACATTTGTTCTACAGTTTCATGATAATATCTATCAGGCCGAGCAATATAATCTACGGTATTTCAACTATCGAACATGCCCTTTACTCATGTCTCGATATGACTTATATTGGCAATACCCGATCATCAGGTGAGTTGTATAAGGAAGATAATCACTCTGCCGTAGGCAGTATATATTAATATTAACTTTGTTCATTCAGTGTATATATGTGTGATTATAAATAAGATTATATATATATATATATATAATGTCATACTTGCATATATATTTACATAGATCAAATATCTCTAATATATTGTTTGCTTCAATCTGAACGAAGCTACTTCCTTAACATTTGGAGTGACTTCTTCTGTTAGGAGCTCAATATCTGGCTACTTAGGGTATTGACCATGAAACTTCAAGTGGCGGTAAAATTTGTCTTGTGAGGGATTTTTATTTGTTTGGAAAGATATTGCCTATGATGCAAGGTTTGACAAATCAGGCTTTATGGACTTGCAAGTAGTTTTTGGAACTCCGAGGGTTTTAAATCTGTTCTTGTACTATGACACCCTTTACAGTTTGAATTTGATATTCGCTTTCTCAAATATCTTAGCTTTGGCTTCAACTATCTTAGCCTTTCCCTATGCTGATCTCAATCTAATGTTTTCTTCCTTCAACAAATTATTTGAAATTGACACTTTGAGAAACAAGACTTGCACAGACTCGGTGAATCGCAATGTAACGGGCAGTCTAGTTTGCCTGATGTTTTTCTGATTTTTTTTTTGATTCTCTATTTTGCTTGAAATGACAATGGGTAGCAGTCACAGAACAATGCATAACAAAAATAAATGAATGTAACAAGAATGAATGCAGATTACTACAGTTGATATCAATGACACAACTTACTACCTGAAATCCAAATAAAATATATTCTGAAAAACAAGTAGATTAAGAACTGAAAGGTCTAACAACATATAATTTCATTGATTATTCAACTAATGATGTTATTACAATGTGCTTGCATACCACAAATGCTGCTCCAGTTATGGTCTGACCAATAAATGTGTGATCAGCAGTAATTTCCCTCCAAGACCCTCAATGTCACACTTCTAGTGGTCTTCAAATTAGTATGGAACTCCCTCTTTCTGGTACGACCCACCTTGGGTGTATCTCAGACCTGTACAACACTGTGGCTGGGGTTTCTAGCATGTACGAGACCCTATTTGTTGTGGCAGAATTGGTATGACACACTCAGATATAAGTTCAGACCTGTACAGCCCCTTTCTAGACTGGTACGACCAGCATAAACTCACTCCCGTTCACTAACAGGTGGCATAGGGAAGTCTGATCATAAGAGTACCACTCCAAAGACAACTCCCAGCTTCTATAATCGATCACCTTAAATGTTTGAAACTCCTTTAATGGAAACAAACAACTTCAACAGTGCAATCAAATTCTACCTTGGTGCTCAATCAAATCCCTAGATTGTATATTCTAACAGCGTAGAGATTGTTAGCAAAGAGGGATTTTGTCCTCCAAGCCCTTGAAAATGAACTCTCCAAAGAGTTTCATAAATTTTTAATTCAATCTAGCATACTTGTAATGAGCTTTCAAAAGTCTTTAATCACATTCTTAGGAGAGCCCATACACTTCGCCAGCCAATGTGTGATAAATAGAGATACATTCTTTTTAAAATGTCTCCAAGTATTTCTAGTAAAGGGGAACTTTTAATATTTAAATAACTATCCCTTTAACTTATGTCTCCATATCAATAAAGTTAAATATTTGATTTTAACTTTATAACTTAACTTTATTGATAAATAAATCAATAATCACAATCGATTATCAAAATCTTTAGTCAATATAAACCATTACCATTGATAGGATATTATCCATGATTCACTGATGATCCTGGTCTGGCCCAACTGACTTACTAAAATAGTAAGTATGCCAAAATTGCATCTAGACACCTCAGATTGACCTACAATGGAAATTGCCCAGGCCAAATGGTCTCAAGATCCCTTAATTGTCCTGGTTAGCCTATGAGACTATGGAGAAATGGGCTAACAACAACATCATGCTACAAGTGCTAGAAAAGGGGCTTTATAGTCCGCCCTTCCCAAAAATTGCTTGTCCTCAAGCAATTTCATCTCTGGATGCTGCAAGATTTGTTCATTTTCCCATGTGGCTTCCTCAACTGGCAGATTGCTCCATTTGACCAAATACTCCTTAATCGTCTTTTTCTGAAGTGTCCTCGTGCTAGTGTCAATGTTTGCCTTTGGAACGAATATCAGTTTCCCCTCTTCATCCAAGGGTGGCAACTCTGGTGATGGAACCACATTATGCCTAGAGCCTTCTTGAGCCTGGAGACATGAAATACATTATGAACCTTATTGTTGGTTGGTAACTCTAGCTCATAGGCCACCTCCCCAATGCAAACCCTGAATGGGCCATAAAACTATGTTTTTAGTTTCTTAGCACCACTTTTCTTCAGTGAAGACTATCTATAAGACTGGAGTCTCAGATAGACCATATCTCCTATGTCAAAATTGCACTCAACCCTGCGTTGATCAACGTATAACTTTTGCTGGTTTTGCGACTGCTGGATATTTTAATTGAATGCTCTCAGGATGTCCTGACTTTCCTGCAATAACTCCTTTGCCTTGGGCACTTTGCTGTCCCCAAAGAGTAAATCCATGAAGTTAGGGGTTTTAGACCCATACAGTGCCATGAACAAAGTCATCCTGATAGTCATATTGTAGGTGGTATTGTAACAATACTCGCCCAAAATCACCCATCTAATCCAGGTCTTCTGCTGTCTTGACACATAATTCTGCAGATAGCCCTCAACCCACTTGTTCACTATCTCTGTCTAGCCTTTAGTTTGTTGGTGATAGCTGGTGCTAGAAGTGAGCTCAGTACCACTCAACTTGAAGAGCTTGTGCCAAAATAAACTCAAGAACTTGCTGTCCCTGTCACTCACAATGTTCCTGGGCAACCCTTGTAGCTTGAACACCTTCCTGAAGAATAAGTCAACCACTTGTGTTGTTGTATAGGTGGCTGCAATAACAAAGAAATGAGCAAATTTTGTTAACCTGTCAACTACCACATAGATGCAGTCCTTACTCTCAACCTTAGGCAATCCTGTAATAAAATCCATCGATATACTCTCCCACTTTTGGTCTAGAATCAGTAAGGGATGAAGTAAACCAGCTAGAAAGGTATGCTTATTCTTATTCTACTGGCAAACTGGACACTCCCTAACATATTTCATGATTTTATTCTTAAGTCCTTTCCATGTGAACCTCTCCCGGATCTGCCCATATGTCTTAAAGAAACCTGGCTGACCAGCCTGTGGTACATAATGAAATGTCCTCAAAATCAACTCCTTAAGGTGCGAGGAAAGCACTAAATAAATTCTATTCTTACAAAAATTCAGATCATCAATTACCAAATACCTGTCATCATTAGTAGTGCCTTCTATCAATCCTATTTCCCACGAATCCTTTGACTACTCTGCTGTAATTTCCTCTTTTCAATGAGTTGATATCTCGACCAAGGAACATATATGAGGTCTTTGTGAGAGTGCACTTACCACCACATTTTTCTTACTTCTGATATATTCAGTGTCAAGGTCATAGGCTTGTAACTTGGTGATCCACTTTTGCTTCCTATCATTAAGATCTCTCTGGTTCATGAAGTATTTTATGCTATTATGATCCATTTTAATTACAAATTTACCTCCCACTAGATATGATCTGAATTTGGCCAACACATGCATGATGGCCAATATTTCCTTGTCATAGATGGAGAAACTTTTCTCTACCCCCCTTGATTTCCTGGTCTCATAAGCTATGAGATGCTTCTCCTACATCAATACTGCACCAATCCCTTCCTTTGAAGCATCACATTGCAACTCGAGTGGTTTGGTGAAGTCCGAAAGAGCTAACACTGGGTAGGAAGACATCACCTATTTAAAATGCTCAAAACACCTTTGGCCTGATATTGACCACTCAAAGGCTCCCTTTTTTGTAAGATCTGTGAGCGTGATTGCTGATTGTGAAAACCCATTCACAAACCTCCTGTAGAAACCACACAATCCGAGGAACCCCTTCAACTGAGTGAGGTTAGTAGGAGTTGGCCATTCAATGATGGCTTTAATTTTCTCCGGGTTCACTCTCACCCCATTTGCACTAATAATATGGCCAAGGTATAGAAGTTCTGTCATGCCGAATTCACACTTCAATTCCTTGACAAATAAAGATTCACTCTCCATGATACTTAGAACCTCCTCCAAGTGCTGCAAGTGCTCCTCCTAGGTTTTGCTAAATATCAGAATGTCATCGAAAAAGATTAACACAAACTTCCTTAGCTGCCTCATGAACACTTGATTCATGCAACTTTGAAATGTGGCAGAAGCGTTGGTAAGCCCAAATGGCATTACCAAGAACTTGAAGTGGTCATAATGGCATCAGAATGCTGTCTTCTCGATATCCTCAGCTCTCATCCTGATTTGGTGGTATCTTGACCTCAAGTCTATCTTGGAGAAATAATAGGCTCCATGGAATTCATTTATAAGCTCATCTATCTGGGGCATGGGGCACTTGTTCTTAATAATCTTTTTGTTCAGAGCCTTGTAGTCAATGCACATCCACGTTGTTCTATCTTTCTTCTTCACTAATACAACTGCCGATGCAAAGGGACTCTTATTAGGTCTGATGTGAATCATCTCCAACAACTCCTTAATTGATTTCTATATCTCCATCCTTGTGTTTCTTCGGATATCTGTATGGATTAGTAATCATTGGTTTCGCTCCCTCTTCTAGTTCTATCATATGCTTAATACCTCTCTCCAGGGGAACTCCATGGGTAATATTGTCAAATACCTTGTTGTGTCAGGATATCACCTCCTGTATATTTGGATGATAACTCTTAATTTGCTGCTCCGAAGCAGTAAACATAATGAGACACTCTGCTGCCCACTCCACCTCATCGTGCCTGAAGAACCGCTCCATTCTCCTAAGTAAAACCATTCTAAGCTCACCATCCGATAATCCCCTTAGCACCACTTTCCTTCCCTGATGCTTGAACCTCATCTCCAATTTCTCCAGGTCAAAAGTAATCTCAACTAAGAATTTCATCCATGTCATACCAAGTATAACATCATAATCGCCCATGTCTACCACATAGAAATCGCCCACCATTTCATAGTCACCAATCCGCATATGTAGATTAGAGATCTTGCGAGTGCTAAGTAGCTTATGTCCAATGGCTCCTATCACTCTAAACTCGTCATGTTCTTTCAGCTGTAAACTTCTCTTCACAAAACTCTCATTAATGAAATCGTGAGTAGCTTCTGTGTCTATCAAAGAGATCACTCGTTGTCCCTATATTATATCCCTCACTTTGAAGTTATTGCCTTCTCAATTCCTGTGAGTTGTGCTATGGTCCTCTCATCTCTAGACTCCTCTTTTGAAGTGTTTTCTTCATTGTTTCTACCTTAATTAGATTGCTCTTCTGATTTCTCTGATGCCGATTCTTCAGCTGAAAAGTACTCACCTTGCTTAACCTTTGCTTTAAGCGAAGGGTCCCATGGTTCTCTATATTGAAAACATAATTTCCTCCTCCTGAGGTGATTCAATTATTCGTTGTCCAACCTGTGAGAATCGCTTTGTGGCTGCCGTGATTCCTTGTGAAACGACTTTTTATCCTTATCTTTCTTTACAAGGCAAGTCTTGGATTGAAATTTACTTTTTGATAATGAAGGTTCCATATATGCTTTCTTGATAGCTTCCTGGAATGTAGTAGGATTGAGGCCCTTGACCCATCCTTTCGATGGATCTGCTAATCCATCTATGAACAATATTGTGAGCCTTCTCTTTGAGTTATTAGTCACTAGAGCTGAAAGCCTCTGAAACTCTGCTGTATATGTTTCAACTAATCGCCACTGTCTAACTTGAGCTGGCTCCTTATCCTTCTTATCAAACCTTTCTATCAATCTCTTGGGGAACTCCACATAGGAGTTAATTTGATCATGTCCCATGGTGACCATACCAGAATGCCACTACTCGTGCTAATCCATCCAAATGAATCGCTGCATACTTGATAGCTTCGTCCTTTGGCATGGGATTAAGCTGAAAATAAGTGTCCATTTGCTATACCTATGCTCTAGCTGTGGTCTTCCCGGATCCATCATGGTAAGGTATTGTAAGCTTGCTCACTTACTTTTGTAGGTCATGATGCCGTGCCCATCCACCAGTACAAGGCAAATGTTCGAGTCTGACATCCATATATTCCCTAAAAGTGATGTTTGCTTGAAACTTGACTCCTCCATTCTCCCAATCTTGGTAGAACTGATCCTGTAACTTTGTAATTTGGGGCTCATTCTCTAGCTGTACACCGCAATTAGCCATCTCAATGTCCAATCATTCTGTACCCTCCAGGATGGCAGTATACACTGCTCTGATACCACTATAATAGGCAGCCTATTTTGCTTGATTTTTTTTCGGATTATTTTTTGTATGATTCACTCTTTTGCTTGAAACGATAGTGGGTAGCACAAAACAATGTATAATGCAGAAATATATGAATCTAACAAGAATGAATGCAGATTACTACAGTTGCTATCAATGCCACAACTTACTACCTTCAATCTGTTGTCCTTCAATCATGAATTCCTAGTTGAAATTCTCTAAGTTAGGTGTTCCTTATGATGTTTTACGAAGGCAATTAGTTATCCTTGAATTGTCCTAAGTCTTGCGGCCTACGAATGCCATTTTCGAAGGTTTCCGTCGAGTTTTTCTTTGTCTTTCTTGCAATGACAGGTTTTTCTTCCTTGACTGCAGGTACTCGATTTTTGGTAACCTTAAAGTCCTTGATTGATTTTTCTTGGTTGTTTTTGGTTTTGTTTTCATCCTAGGTTTGTTGTTTTTTTAATTCCGCTCGTTTTGAGCTATCGTAGGCCTAATTTCAGAGCTATATTCTAAGAGATAATGAGGAATTAACGTCCTGCAAGTGGGGGTTTTAAGACTGACTGCAGGTACTTGTTCTTTGTTTAAAAGTTTGCGATGTGGAATCAAAAGTCCACCAAGGCCTCTTAAGTCATGAAATACAGGCTTTTTGGGAGTCATTGCAACTTGCCTTGGGTGTCATTTACTTGCATTAAGGAAAATAAAGTACACCATTACATTTTTGAAAGGAAATATGTAAACTTGGTGGAATTTTTAAATATGTAAGTGGGCTTTTTAAGCCTGACTGCATGTCTTCTCCTTAACTCAAAATGCATGTAAAAGACAAACAAAAACTCACCTATTACTTCAAGACTTTATTTTTCTAAGGCATTACAAGTTTTTAAAAGTTTAAACATGTAAGTGGGCTTCTAAAGCCCGTTTGCAACTCATTATTACTCTCTGTAGCCTCGGAGTCACTGCCCTCCGTGGTGGTCGCTCTACCACTGTCCTCCCGATTCGACTCTATAACCCGTCGTGGCCTCTTCTGCCCTGTTTGCACCCCACCAGTGTCCAAGTATTTCCAGTAAAACAAAGGAGGTTCGCCGAGTGCCAGCTTCCCTTGGGGCGCTAATTCCATTCTCTCCAGCGGCATAGTGAGAGTAGCCTCCAGGAACAACCCAATAGCATGGTGCGGCATGTGGAACATACGGTGCTGCAAAGTCATGAACTCGTACATTCTATCTGATAATACAGTTGCCCAATCGTAGACCACACCATTCATTAGGCCATTCATGTGGACAATCTGTGGAAGGGCAATGTCTGATGCCCTACTGGCCCCGGTGAGTCTGCTCTTCAGCACATCCAAAATGCATCGCCATGGACCCTTTGCCACGAACTCCTTCTTGATGCCACGGCTCTTTGTCGCCCGAACAATAGAATCCATCTCAGCTTGGGTGAGGTTGCGAGAAATGCGGCGGATCCAGAATTCTTTCCCCTCCTTCGTCATCTTGTGTTTTTTGATCTCTATCTTCTGCCCATTTCGTCCAAGAATGCCAAACACCCGAGTGAAGTTCGTGGGACCAAAAGAAACTGTAACCATGTGTTTCCTGTACTCAAATGTATTTTTCCGTGTGTGCCTGTCATAAGTATTTATCATTACCCACAATGTAGGCTCGAAATTTTTCACAGGAAACAAGGGCATCTGAATTGCCCAATGTACACCCGCTTGCCTCAATAACCTCTTCACTTCATCTGTGTCCGGTGTGTCCTGCCACCATTTTCGGCACTCCAAGCCATTAAGCCCTTCGAATGCTACCGATTCATAAGTCACTTGTTCCTTCTGCGTGGCTTTTCCTTTGCCCATGTTTCCGGCCACCTGTACTCCCGAGGGTAAAACCTTTACCTTCTTCGCCGTGTTCAGTGTCATCTAACTGAACCTTCCATCTCCTCTTCCCCGCCGATTCCATAAGTACTTTGCAAAAACGGTTAGGGTTTGGTGTTTTTTTTAAAAAAAAAAATTGCAACCACCATACAGCACTCGTGCTATACTTCCACTAATAGTTGTGAAATTGCAACGATTGGTGTGTCCATCTTGGCTGCTTGCTAAATCAGACCTGCTCTTTGTGCATCCTTTCGCTTCTTGTCGGCGCCATGTTCCTTGCCACTGCTACTGATTTGCTTCCGCTGCCCTCATCTCCTACGACGGTGAATGCATAATGTGGTGTACTGTTGGTGATTCGATGACGCCGCACGACGGCTACTGCTGGAACAACAGTTGTATGTGGTGAAATCCTTCACGCAAGGAGATGCGGCGCTAACACAAATCACATGCCCCGCGATTACTACTTAAATCCTCCTCTTCTTCACTCGGCCATCGTCGAACCTATGCAACCGGCATGATGCAGAGAATAGCTTGTTTTGTAGCAACAACCCCCTTTTTGGCATAAATTTTAAACAATCCACTTGGTGGCGTCGGATAAAACATCGGCTGTAGCAACAAATGGCGGCGTCTTTTCCCTTGCAACAACGGTATCTTATAACACCTCGGCGTCCTGTGCTCTCATTCCCCTTGGCATAGTTCTTTTTTAATGACGGCTGTTGCTTTGTTGCTTTGGCGTTTGGTTTTAACTTCTGCCGCACGCGGTTTAATCCGCCGGTTGTGAGTTGGCCGACGGTGGCCTCCCACCGTTCGGTGGACTTCCACCGTCCGGTGAGTTCACCGTGCGGTCCTTTTTTTTTTTTTTTAAATTTTTAAATTTTAAATTTTTTTTTTTTATAATTTTTAATTTTTTTTATAATTTTTAATTACCCGACTGCTGCCTGTGCGCCTCCGGCCTCTAATGGTACGCTTTGAGTTTTGAACCATTGACAGCGTCCGGAATTTCCTGTCCATCGAGAGTCCATAGCTTGACAGACCCGTTCACTGCCACCTCCCGAACCTTGTAGGGACCTACCCACTTAATTTTGAATTTCCCAGGCTTAATCTCGTTTCGCCCATTGTATTTTAATACTAACTAGCCTGGTGTGAATTGCATTCGGCGAAGGTGCTTGTCATGCCACAATTTTCTTCGTTGCTGGGTTGCTTCCGTGGCCCACTGTGCCAGTGCTCTTTTTTCGTCCAGTTTATTCAAGAGGTAAAGTCTTTCCCTCAAGCTCTCCATGTCTCCAAGTTTGTTTTCGATTTCTATCCGAAGGTTTGGTACCATGAACTCAGCTAGTACTACTGCCTCTTGCCCGTACATCAACTGAAATGGTGTCTGACCGGTGGTCACCTTGTAGGAAGTTCGGTAGGCCCATAACACAAAGGGTAACCTCTCTTCCCAGTCTTCACCCTCAACACCGCACGACTTATAAATGACTCCGACCAAAATTTTATTGGTTG
>MU225720.1:3035145-3051931 GCA_018584345.1 Thuja plicata
CCTTCATCATTTGTTACTTTCTTATTTCTATCCTTATTTAAAGTATTGGGCATCAAGACTGAACAAAAAACATTGCCTTTCAATCAAAGGAACACTTTATTATTTATTTATTCATGTTGGTTTACAAAATTCCAATTGTATTACATTCCCATTTCAATTGGTTGTGTTCCCTTCCCTCTTCCGCTCATACTTCAGCCGTGATGGTTGTCATCGCCTTCCTCCTGATGGCGACAGAGTTGCCCTCGAGCGTGGTACGCCCGTAGGATTTCTTGCCAGTGTTCCTCGCAGGCAATTTCCTCCTCACGAGCACGTTGTGCAAGCAACGCTTGTGCTAGCAGCCAAGGAAGATGGTTGAGCAGTTTGTTGGAAGCGGGGTTAGCCTCGATTGCTGCCCACACAACACTTGCTGGAACTTCTTCGTCGGTGGCTTCTCGACGGACGTAAGTTTCTATGGCTATTTGCAACAGAATTCTAAATTCTCGGGTCTGGTTATCTTCTCCCTCGTATAGTTCTGTCCGAGCGTCGTCGGCTTCTAGATTAAGTTCTCCGAGTGGTAAGCCCATTGTCTCCACACGCCATCCGAGTACGCCTAGGCAACGGCGCCAGACGTTTACCCGCTGGGGTAACCAAGTTCAAGCATAGACGTTATAGGAATGAATTACAAGAATCTTAACAAAGTTTTTATTTATCATCCGCATTGAAGTACATTCATATTAGCCACAAGAACATGATGTTTTAACTACAAAGTACAATGCATATATATAAACCTCGAAAGGGTGCGATCAAACGTCGCCACCCGTTCCCGACCGACCGAAGTAACGAACCGACGGTGGTAACTGTCGGCCTATCCGACTAAGGCCGATACACGGCTAACAATATAAGAAGCCCGTCTAGGGCATTTAACAATGATAACTGCATATTACAAGTTAGTATTTGCTTGTAACGTCACTTTTAAAACCTGTCTCTGCTATTTGAAAGCATTTCGACTTGCATTTTAATTCCAAAAGCCCGTCTAGGGTAGATACAAGTTGATTTAAAACAGAAAAGTGTGTTTTCCAATCTTGCATCGTGGCTTTCAAAGCCCAGCATGACTGTTTGAAATCATTTCCAGCATATGTAATATCGTTTTGAAAGCCCGTCTAGGGCGTTTAGAGCATTTATAAAGGAGAAGAAATCATTCCAAGCTTGCAACGTGAGTTTTAAAGCCCGTCCAAGGGCAAACATAAATCATTTGTAGCTTGCTTTGATTAACACAAACTGTGTTTTTCTCCTAAGGCGCCGTTTTTTGCTTCTATTGCAAGTCGGCTTGTAATCACATGCTGAAACCACGTCTTGCATGTTTGAAGAAGTCTTTGGAATGCTATTCTTATGGATTTCGGTTTACATTCTCAGCCATTTGTCAAGAGATCAGCAAAGACTCAGAATTGCATTGATTGTTGAGGAGATTTGGTCAAGTCTTGTTGCTTATTTAACCAAGATTTGGAAGTCATTCTCTAAATTCGAACCAGCAGGGATTTGAGGCTTTTTCTTCAAAGTTCAATCATCTTTTTCTTCACATTTTGGTTTTGCAAAGGAGATTTGTGTAGTATTGTTCTCACAAGCAATGCATGTTCTTCCCCAAAAATAATGCAAGTTAACAATATGAGTTTTTCCCCAAATGATGCAAGTTGCAATGCAAAGATCTTCCCCTTAAGAAAGAACTTCAAGAGTGCATATTTTTCCCACTTATAAACGGAATTAAAAACCTCATTTGTAAGTTTATTTTGCCAAAAAGAACTAAGTTTTTCCCTTGCCTGCAAGTGGACTTTAAGAACCCCACTTGCTAGTGTCTTCCAAACGCAAAATGAAGTCTCTTTCTAACTTGCAAGTGGGCTTTAAAAACCCGTTTGCAGGCATTAAACCTTTTCAAAATGACTTGTAATTGGATTTAAAAACCCCACTTATAAGTAAGAAGTACTCCTGCTTGCATATATACGCACTTGCATCTCATTTCCGTACCATATAATTGCATTTCATCTACCTGTAGTGCTCCAGAAAAACGCCTTATTTCAGCTTTTCTCCCTCTTAAAAAGCCGATTCCTTCTATTTTCCCTCAAGGTTTGATTGTCCAACATGCATAGCGCTCCAGATTTGCAAAGTTCTAGCTTGGAAGAAAGATCCACGACTTCTCTTGTTTGCCCGTACGATCTACCCAATCAACAGATCATGGCAATCTAATATTGCAAATAGGTTCCAAGACTAAAGAGTGACACGAGGCAAGAATGGCAACATGATGGAGCTATACAAGGAGGGGAAAAAGTGATGAAATAATGAGAGCATAGAATGCTTTCAAGACAAAGATGGAAAGAAACAAAGATGTTTTCCTAGTAAACACCATTATGATGCAGAACAATCAAAGGTGCAGATTCATGTTCCAGTTCGAGATGCTTTCACCAAACCTGAACACATCAATCATAGAGCATCCTGTAGCAACATGAAGACTGATAGACGATGATGTAGTAGAAGTCGTTTCTTGTCAGACACTTGGTTTATTTTCATCATGCATTTTGTAAGTTTGTAATTGACAAATTACATGTAATTGGGAACAAGTTGTAATTAGACGGGGGTTTTCAGCTGTAAAGTGATTGCATGTAATCCAACTTCAGGTCAGGTTAGTTAGGACCTGCATTTTGAATAAGTCAAAGTTAGTTAGGGAATTAGTCAAAGTTTGTTAGGTTTCTCCCACCTTTCTCTCTCAGCCCCTCACCTATATATAGGGGGGCGCCTCATTGTAATTTTCATCTTTTGGCAATGCAAGAAAACTTTGCCAGTTTGTATATGCACTCTAAGACTTTGTGTTGATTCAAGGTGTTCTGTGACGACATTTTCTATATATTGATTGTGAGTTTTATGCTTTGTTAAGAGGGATTTGAATTCAATCTTGCAAACTTGGAGTTGCATATTGCGTTCAGAGTTATAATTCAATTTGAGTTTTTGGAGACTTTGTGCTACAGAAGGGCAAATTGATATAGTTGATAGTGCCTTCAAATACTTAAGGCTGAAAGACTTTGTGCTTCAGTGTTAAGTACTTACATATAATTTAGCAAGCATTTGGTAAGAGACTTTGTGCCATATTGTTTATTCAAGTTATTAAATCTTCATTCGGGATAAGTGCAGAAGACTTTGGGTTTCTGCAACTGTTCCACCCATATAAAGTAGATTGGTGTCTTATGTTTTGTTCTTACGTTAACTCACAAGCCATCGATATTATTGTAGTAATAGGTACTTTTTGTTGAAGTTTTAGTGCTGTTCAGAAGTTGTTTGTATAATTATTCTTGAGAACCGCCCTATTTTTAATTTCCAATTGAGTCCTTGTTGGAGCCACCTACGGTAAGAAGGGAGCCTCCCCTGTTGCTGAGAGGAGAGAGTAATCTCACTTGACGTTGCCTAAAGTTACAGTTTTGCAAGTTGTGGTCACATTGACTTACAAAACTTTTAGCCAACACAATCCAAATCAAATGTATTATGGAAAACAAGAAAATTAAGAATTGAAAGGTCTAATAGTAGATAATTTCATTGATTTATTCAACTAATGATGCTATTACAATGTGCTTGCATACCACAAATGCTGCTCCAGTTATGGCTTGACCAATAAATATGTGATTAGCGGTAATTTCCCTCCAAGACCCTCAACCTCCCACTTCCACTGGTCTTCAAATGAGATAGACACTCCCTCTAGCTAGTACGACCCACCTCGAGTGTATCTCAGACCTATGCAACATTTCCAGAATGTATGACACCCTATTTGCTATGGTAGAATCGGTACGACACCCTTAGAGATAAGTTCAAACTTGTACGGCCCCTTCCAAGACTAGTATGGGCAACATAAACTCATTGCAATTCACTAACAGGTGCGGCTAGTACAGGGAAGTTGGATCATAGCAGTACCACTCCAAACACAACTCCTAGCTTCTATAATCGATCACCTTAAATGTTTGAAACTCCTTTAATGAAAACAAAGAACTTAAACAATACAATCAGATTTTACCTCTTTGCTCAATCACATCCCTAGATTGTCTTCCAACAACGTATAGATTGTTAGCAAAGAGGGATTTGTCCTCCAAGCCCTTGAAGATGAACTCTCCAAACAATTTCATAAATTTCTTTTTCAATCCAGCATACACGAAATGAGCTTTCAAAAGCCTTTTATCACATCCCCAAGAGAGCTCATACACTTTGCCAACAAAAGTGGGATAAATAGAGATACATTCTTTTTAAAATATATGTCTCGAAGTATCTCTAGTAAAGGGGAAATTTTAATATTTAAATAAATTTCCCTTTAACTTAAGTCCCCATATCAATAAAGTTAATAATTTTAATTTAACTATATTGATAAATAAATTAATAATCGCAATGGATTATTAAAATCTTTAGTCGATGTTAACAATTATCATCAAAAACTCTGAAAAGGAATCTGGTCATGAGGCCCCTAGTGGCCCTAGCAAATGCACTCGTGCTAACACCAAAAAGAAGTCGGTGAAGCTTCCTCAAGACATTGAGGAGCTAAAGAAGGCTGCTGATAACATCAATCGGGTGGAATTGGAGGTTGCTAAGCTTTTGAAAAATCTGAATTAAATCTGTTCTGGGTCCTGGTTGTGCTGTGTCTTTTTGTTGGTGTTTTTCTGGCCTTTTGTTTTGTGTTGGTCCTAGGTGTTTTCTCTTCTGTTGCTAGCTTTATGTTTTGTAGACTCCAGTCTAGTTTGGCTGTCTCTATGCTTTAATGCTTATTTTGATATAATTTCTTTGTAAAGGGTTTTGGGTCCCTTCAAAACTTGTTTTTGCCCTAATAAAAAACAATTATGATCAACAGGATATTATCCATGACTCATTGATGATCCTGGCTAGGCTTAATTTGACTTACTATAAATAGTAAGTATGCCAAAATTGCATCTAGACACCTTGGATTGATTTGCAACGAAAATTGGCTTAAATGTTCTGGTTGGCATACGAGACCATGGAGAAATAGTCTAACGACAACATCATGCTACAAGTGCCGAGCCTGGGCGAGACTTGCTGAGTTTGACGGCTAGCCAAACTCACCAAGTTTGGGCTAGTCCTATTACCTGGACTTGGTTGGCATCATACAAGTGTTTTAAAACTTGGACTTTTTTTTTAAACTCGCAAAATTTCAATGCTTTTTTGGTTTATGACTTGGCCCAAGAATATAAAAGAAATATAACATTTATGTCCCCATCTTTTTGTTCAAGTCATTCTCATTCTCTTCATCAGAATATATAAATGAAATGACATTTAAGTATAAGTAAGTTATAGTTCATGTGCATATTGACAAGATGTTTGAGAGTGGTTTCAGATCTCTAGGATTATAATGTGAATTCTAGGTTTTAGATCTTATAAATCTCAGAATTAGTCAAATTTCAGTAATTAGCAGACTTCTATCCACATTTCCTCATTCTCTCTATCTCACTCTCTTTATCTCGCTTGAACTCTAGTCCTATCTCTTTCCCTATCACTCTTCCTCTATTGCCTCTCTCTACCTCTCTCTATATCACTCTCTCCTCTCTCCCCCAAGATCTAGACCTATCTCTCTACCTCTCTCTCACCCTCCGACCCTCGTGAGCGATGCTACCCTCAACCTCGTTTTGGTGATGCCCTCAAACCCTCATCAAGCTATAATTCTAAGTAGGTAATAGGCCGACGATGAATCTTGATCATAAAAAATTACATAATACATATCCGTTGTTGCAAATATCTGCATATTCATGGTTACAAATATATTATGGCTGCTACATCATCTAGGACCTACCTTAGACACCTTTGTAGGAAGGATGTATGATCCTCTGAGCTATAGACTTCTAGTTATTGTTTTGATATTTTTTTGGGACATTTGATGTCATGGATTTCATATTCCATGAGTTTTGTATACATTTGACAATATTTATATATCTGAGTGTGCTATTTCCTTAAACTAAAATTTGTGTTTATAGTTATGTGATAGATGTATAATTGCGTATTTGATCAAATTAGCTTCTATTTGATGATGCTATTGTGTCTTTAAGGTTTATTTAATAAAGGGCACATGAAACAAGTTTAAAATCCCTAAAGTATCTAAATTTATTAGGTTTCACTTTGCTGAGTCCTCGCTGAGTTCTTTTGCCGAGTTCTGAGTCCGAGTTCGAGTCATGCCTGCCGAGTTTGAGTCAATTCTGAGTCTCGTAACTATGGTTTAAAAAATTCAATCCCCACTATTGTTAATACCTGTTCGCTACCAACCAGAATCTTAATTAAAGAGATTGATTCAATGTTTGACGTGCATCACTCTTGGTAAGCATATTTATTTGTCTAAGGCGATGAAACAAAGAACATTATTTAACTGCATTTATACCTTAGTTTTAATTTCATGGATTTTATGGGTATGAAGGGTATGTTCTGCATCAATTTCCTTTCTAGTCACTCATTTTTCATATTTCATATCCAAGCCTCTTTGACAAATCTTATATATTGAAGAGGTGAAAGTATGGGTGACTTACTACAAAGGAAGGAAAACACAGTTCGAGGCACGCATTGCATGATAACTATGATTAGGTTTCTAGCAGTCACTTTTTAGCAGTTTGCAATTACAGTACTACCTTCACTTGTTGCTAGTTAATGAAGTCTTAGTTTAATTGCAATAATTTTGAATGTATTACTACCTTCACTTGTTGCTAGTTAATGAAGTCTTAGTTTAATTGCAATAATTTTGAATGTATTATTTAATGAACAAATGTTCAATGTTGCTCTATCAAAATACAAGGATTGCTTCCCTTTCTCCTAGTCGTTTGTTATATATTGAGTTGGGAAACATGTCTTATATGTCTTTGATTGTGGCAGACACTGAATCATGCAAATGGAAATTGTGTAATCGTTTTCAAGACAGCAGTGTACCAGTATTGGATATTCAGTTCGGTAACTGTGTATTGGGATTGAAACTGGTAAGCACATACACATGGTTACACTCTGAGAAGCTAAGTTTTTTTGAAGTATCCTAGAAATGTAGTGTTTACCATTTCTGAAATAGTACATTGAATTTAAAGCTGTTTGCATACTTTGTTCCCTTTTGAAAAATTGGTTTAATCTCTGTAAATTTCTTAAGTTGCAGGTGTTAGTCTACTTTTTTGATATGTTGGGAATACTTCTGCGTGAAGATGAATCTCAAACTTTAGTATTTGAGAACTTACTTTGTTAGTTTCATTTGTTACAGGAAGAAAAACAATCTCTGAATCATAAGAAATACAAAATGTACAATTAACTTTAAGTCAAAGTTGCATGGGTACGGATACGGATACAAATACGGGTACGGTATCTGATACGGATACAGCCTTTTTCTAAGACCCCCAATATGGGTATGGTTGGATACAACATTCATAAAAAAACAAATACACATATTTAACACAATTTTCTAAGTTATTAGAGAATATTCTCCTTACTTCAAAAGCAATATAGACATACAATTGCTACATACATTATAATTATTAGTTGGTTTAAATATTTACAACATTTTAAAAAATGGTAGAGTTGCTCTGGAAGATAACCCAAAAAAATGGCTAGCTGAAATAGAAAAACGTTTCATTTTTCTTCCTCATTTGGTGTAGGTTTTTGTTTATACCTACTTAAAAAAGTTTCACGATTGAAGTTTGTTTTAAATTAAGTTAATGAAGATTTATGTCAATTTTTTTTAAAATCAAATCACATTGTATTTGGCACAGTTGAAAAGATTTTTGGGCACACGTGGGTAGGGAATCCAATGGATATCCATGCCATATTGTATCCGTATTCATATCTGATACGGATACGGATACGGGTACGGGGATACGTGCGCCCAAGGAGGGGCAGTGGAGTTTCCGGCTACTCTACTTTAAGTGAATTTTAGAAATACAGACTTTTTCATAACTTTTCATGTACATATATGTCCACTAATAGCAATATACCCAGGAATGAACTCCAAAAGTAAAGTCCAAACTGATTAAAGATTCAGTTTGTGGTTGACTATAATTACTTGATTCTCTGGGTGTAATTTAGTTTCATCCCATCACTTGGTAATCTCCTTTGGCTTTTGATACCATGGTTTCTTCTGGCCAAACTTGAAGGGAGGAGCATCTACCTATTCCTCTCTTCTAACGCTCAGTACATATTGCAGCATAGTTTTTGGTTTTCCATTGAGGGGATGCCATTCCTTGGTTGGGTTTCTGTATGGAAAGAATATGGGCAAGCAGACCTCACACACAATATTCTGAGGATCAGGTTGGAAAGGCAAAAGAAATAAGAGTGCAGTGGGGTTGATGGAGGATGAAAAAAATTCAAAAATACCTTCCAAAGAATCTGCTGGAAAGGTAAGTATACAAGGAAACATTTGGTTGATGTCAGGTTGCCCAGATGCATGCAAGGAAAATAGCAATATCCACACACAGCCTTGTGAAGACCAGTTCTAAAATGAAACAAAAAACAAATATGGAATCATAAAGACAAATTTTAAAAATGATAATTCTAGACAAATGCAACTGATCAGCATATTGGATAGGTAAATTCAAGAGTGGCAAGATAAATTATTGCTAAGCAAGAACCTACCAAAATTAGAACTTAGAAGAACAGAAAAATGATAGAATTCCACAGTGTGGCCAAAACAGACAACATACAACATTAGATAAACTCATTTTTCTAGAAATATCATTTTTAGCACTATTGATTGTGGAAGATTGAATTCTGAAATATTTTCCATACACGGAAGGAACCTTTTCTATGAATCAAAGCTTCTGGACAAGTTTAGAATACAGATCACTAAAAGATTGCAAATTTGGCATTCCTATAGAGGTTTAAAGATCCATCTCGTGTCATGTACTCGGAATTATCGACATAAGGAATTATTGTTTGCAATCTTATCATTCATTCTGATGATAGGCCACAAAGTGTTGCTTCAAACATGGATCCAGTTATCTCAATACAGTTATTTTCAGAAACCTCTTTTTTAACATATTATCTTTTGATGCCCACAGTCTTTTATAAAAAGAAACAAGAAAAGGAAAACAAAGAAAGAATCAAGCTAGAGTGAACAGCACATACAAACAAACCAGTCAGCTTAAGCAAGCAAACAAATTGAATAAGCAAAAAATATACAGCACGTGACCCTTTTTCTGAGCACTTAATCCTCTATAAACAAACAACAAAAAGAAAACAAATAATTTGGTTTGTTTAGTCTGTTTTGCTAATATTCTTAACTAGCAGACAAATTCTACTTTACTCACTTAGTTTCTTATAATGTTGTAATTGCAATGTCCCCTTTCTGAAATAGGATTTAAAAATATAAAAAATATTAAAATATAATATAATATAATTACAAGTTAGTTAAGTAATATAAAAAATTACAAGTTCATTTGAAAGGAGATATGGAGGATGGAAGAAAGAAACGAGCATGGGAATAAAGGAAAGATTAATGGAAGAGGAAAGGAATGGAATAAGGAAGTGAACTCTTTCAAAGGCCAGCAATGATGAAGGGTTGTGACTCTTTCAAAGGGTGGTAATTATGAAAGGTTGTGACTCTCACAAAGGGTAGCAATTATGAAAGGTTGTGATTTTCTCAAAGGACATCAATGATGAAGGGTTGTGACTCTTTCAAAGGGTGGTAATTACAAAAGGTTGTGACTCTCTCAAAGGACAAATTATGGAAGGTTGTGACTCTCTCAAAGGACAAATTATGGAAGGTTGTGACTCTCTCAAATAGCAGTAATGATGAAGGATTTTGACTCTTTCGAAGGGTGGTAATTATGAAAGGTTGTGACCTTTGCAAAGGGCAAACTTGATGAAGAGACGCGACTCTCCCTCACATTGAAATATATAAAGGGTAGAAGATTTCATTCAAGGACATCAAAGGGAGATCAGTTTGGGGAATAATATATTATATTCCCAAAGGCAACAATTAAAAGTGGTGGCCCGATTCTTATGAATGGTGGTGACCCTTTCACCACTAAAGTATAAAGGAGAATTCATTCCAAGCATTTAAGGATCACTTATCAATCATCACTTATGAATCCATCAAAACAGATCCTTCATACATCCATCAATCTTTAATCCCTCAAGAAATCAACAATCAATTAGGAAGATCAAGCAAACAATCATCAAATCCGCATCAATCATCACTTCATTTTGGAATCAAGTAAACAAACAATTCAGCAATGAACAATCTCTCTATCAAATCAGCATTCATTCAATCATCATTCACCAACGTATCCAACCAGAATTCATTACATCATCACTCATCAATCATCTAATCAACAATCACTTAAATTATCACTCACCAATACCTCAAATCATACAATCGATTAGGATCAGATCCGATATACAAATCTGCAATCCGTAATCAGCAGACTGGTAATCCAGAAAGGATGTGAAATGCAATAGGATGAATGAGCTTATATATAGATAATCTTTTATATGTCTTTGATCAAGATACTAATGAATTTGCTAATCTGTTTATATTTCTATAATTAGTTAATTTATTTATTCCCTGACCTACAACCAATCATAAGTGGAATTGGAGGAAATATGTGAGGGAGAGGTAGCAGACCAGTTCCAACAACCTAAGCACACCACCCCTTGTTGGATTGGATGGGACTTCCTACCACTTGTGGGCCAAGGGGTCGATTGTCGTGGTTGGACGTTTTGTGCGCTTGGACTTAGTTGTGTCTAACAGTCCCTACTATGGCTGGTTGTGGGAAGTGAAACTATAGCCTAGAAATAATCATGTATGGGTTAGAATGGAGAGACGTTAGGGAGCGGCAGAAGACCGGTTCCCACAATGTAAGCACACCACCCCATTTTGGATGGACGAGAGATCCTACCACTTGTGGCCAAGGGGTCGAATTGTCTTGGTTCGACCTTCCATGCTCTTGCGCTTAGTTGCAATGAACAGTCTCTGGGCACCCTATCATGCTTTCCCTTCCACTCCCTACTATGGTTGGTTTTTGGGAATGAACTATAGATTAGATCCAAGTAGCGATACTATTTGTCATTTCATTTAATGTTAATTGTTATTTTACTGTTAAGTTCAATAACTATTAGATGATTTAATTATGGAATATTAGTTGTAAACAAATAATGTTGTTGGAATTGTTACTTTGGGAAAAAATCAGGTATACCCCAATAAGGGACATTACAGTAATGCAAAATATTCCAAAACCACATTGAAAAATGCCAAAGAAACCTGCACACATTCACATAAAGAAACTTTGTATCAATGGAATGCAGTAATAGTGTTTTCAATGAATTATTTTAATATATGCAACAAAGCTACAACCATGTTGGTTTAATGATGAATATGGAGTCACATGTGCTGAATGTAATGAGCCTAAGTTGGCCTCATCGATAAACCATCAAAATTCATCCAATCTTTAAGCAAATCATACACTTGGCATTTAATCAAACAGTTGGCAGGCAAGTTTGGATTCTACTGTGATTGAGCCCAATTGGCTCTTGTCTATGAAACCACCGTAATCTCTTTCCCTTTGCTAATTTTAAATTAACTTGGTTATGTATTTCTTATCAAAGGAAGTCGAAGTTCTTTGTAAAACACCATACATATGTTGAGCTTAATACCAAACTGATAACGTGGCTTAAATTTCAGAATTCATTCATATTTCAATTGGCTGGAAAGATTACAATACATTCATCATTGAATTCTCTATTTGTTAGCCAGAAAGAAAAAAACATTAAAGGAACCTATGCATTAATTTGCTGATGTCTCACGCATGGGAGCCGACAAAGGAAGTTTGGTTTCCTCCACATTAATCCACCCATGCTGAATAGTCTTCTCTACGCATGAAAACAGTGCTAGCCACGTCCACTAGTCTCTCACGCGATGATAGATACACCTGCACTGTCTGGAGATACCCCACGCCATTCAACACCTTGAGATGGCGGGTCTGATATGAAATGGTGCGGCTAGATGATGCCGCCCTTCTACCGCTAAGGGACTTCGCGGGCTCTAGCCTATTCACTGCCCGCAACTGGATTATATAGGAGACGGCCGGCTATCTCTTACGCGGCCAGTTGGTAACTACGGCTTGCAGTCCTACCTTAGGCAGCTACTATGAATCGCGACCAGGAAATGGCGCCTATGCCCTCAACTTTAATGGCGTCTCAGTACAGTTCTGCACTCAACCTCATTCGCTGTCTCCTTTGCGAATTGAGTTATGAATTCTCCATTCCCAGTCTGATATTCCAGAATGAATTCTTGCACCCTCAGTGTGCCTGCCAAATTCCAGTAACTTCTCTCTTCTAGCCACAGTTGAACAGAAGAGGATGGCAATTGATTTTACAACAACAATCAATTGGTTATCAATTCAAAGAAAAATCAGTCTTCTAGAATTGATTTGACCCTTTTACATCAGCAAGGGCTCAGATAAAAATGAGAACAATTCTCAAGAAACAAATTCAATAATCAATATTCAATGGATCCTTTACTTCACAAATGAGCCTGTATTTATAACTCCTTGGTCTCCAAAGTTTCCCAAAAACCATCATCAGTTAACTGCCCTTTATAATATAAACTTCCAAAACATAATAATAATAAAGTATTATTATTATTATAATGTCGTCTTAATATTAATTAATAACATATTGTTATTAATTAATACCAGTAATTATTAAATATAATCCTAATGATGATTCCTGCAACACCTGCCATACTGACTGACCAACATGCTCATCACTGCCCTGCCATAAATGGCAACTGCCAAATATAGACTTACTATAAATAGTAAGTCCCCAATCCAAGAACTGAATAACTGAATATCGTCTGGAGAATTGACCACTGCCGATGCTGCCCTGTCAGAAATGGAAACTGACCAACTTACTTACTAAAAATAGTAAGTCCAGAAATAGTAAGTCCAGATTCGCGACAACGACAAATCTGAACGCTGAGACCCTCTAATCGTTTGGTCAAGTCACGAGGATCGTGCTGATGAGTTGAACGAGTTCAGGCTCCCAGAACCTGCTAAATATAGGGTCATCACAGTCCACCCTCCCCAAGATTGCTTGTCCTCAAGCAATCATCGGAACAAGGAACATCACAATCCACCTGGGTCCCACAGAAAAAAGTACACCATGCTATTGGCAAAAATTGTAAGTTCCTGTAGCATCACCCAAAATGTGAAATGGATAGCCCTGTAGAGAGACCTCAAAAACCCGCTCACCCAAACTCCTGTACTGAGTTTGTCTCTGCTCGGATCCCGAAAGAAGTGAACTTCAGGATCATCAAAACCCAAGAAGTATGGGGGATTCGGATCCCCGATATATTGAACTCCCCCAGCACACCCGACAAATTTGTACCGAGTGTGTAGATCCTCTGCACAACACTGCTGACTACCTGTGTACCAAACTGTACCCGGGCCTGGATGTCCGCCCATTATATAATCTCTGTAGTCACAGTAACTCTCCAAGTCACCTGCTGCTGACTTGCAGCCAAAACTCCCAACACCTACTGATGGCGAGAGCCCATCCCATAATGGATGATAAGGGCTCGGAGCCACTCCACATCTGTGCGCCATCCACTCATCAACCTGCGGGTCAAATGAAAACTGATGAGCGCTCCTCACTGAATAGTGCTGGTAAAAAACTCTGCTCTCTATCAGAGGCTCATCACTCCCCAGTCGTGAACCCAAGGATGGCTCCAATCGCGAACTCTGCAAAATAGGTTGGACAGGATCCTGGGTGACCCTCTCAACAAACCCAACCTCAAACTCTCTGTGAGGAAGCATCGTAGTCAAAATACCTACAATCTCTCTCACCAAACACCGGATTGCGCCTGTACCCCGGATGAGAACACCCTCAGAAGCTCGGTAAGATCCCTCACGAATTTCTGAACTCTCAAGAAGGTGATCCAAGAATGACTCCGGGCAGTAACATCTATAAGAGGTAGCATCCAACTGCTCCCCTCGGAACCATAACTGGTCATCGTGTGACTGTGATGTAGCCAACTGCCTATCACTACCGGCTATGCCCTCACCAACAACCGACTCAGGTGATACCATGCCTCCCCGCTGAGCAATCAAAGGAGTAGTGTCATGAACAGGAACACTAAATGTTGATTGGTCCACTACACTGCCTACCATGTCCTGTACTATATCACTTGACGTACTGCTACTAATTGTAGTATCCATCCCAAAGTCCGGCACACTACAACTCTCTACTGCAGTGTCTAACTCAACTGCACAAGTATCAGATGGAAGTGAATCTGCACCTCCAATACTGAAATCAAGGGTGGATGTATCCCCATTGCTATCACATCCAACTACCCCAACTGTGGACATCATCAGATCATCAGACACCATAATATGTAACTGTATTAGGTCTAGTGCTGGTGTAGACTGAAGATGCTCCAGTTCCACAGTCACCTCTGCTAACTGAGCCTGAGACTCTTGGAGAGCCAAGTGAGTGCTCTCTAAAACCTCTGAAGTCGTTGTGAGCTCCCGAGTAAGCTCACTCACCTCATCCTCTCTATCCAAGAGTGCCTCATAGGCTGTACTCCCCCACTCTACAAGGTGATCATGATCGGCTACCAGCTGAAGGTAATCACGTCTCAGAATCCTGACAGCCTTCCGTAAGGAATGAATCTCTGCAAGGGCCAAGTAACAACCATCAAGCTCATCATCCATAGGAGAACCCCATCCATGAACAACTAGCAGTTGCCGCGCAGCATCAAAATGCTCAACTGTCGTAACGATGTCGCGCTCGCTAACTCTCAACTGGCTAGTCACATGATGACTATGAATGGTCGGTCCGTCCTCTATGCAATACCTCTGGCATGCTGTCCATACTGCAAGTAGACGTGGCATCCAATGTACTCCTCTCAGCAACACTATCTCCCAGTGAATAGTCCACTGAGCTCTGTGAACTGGTAGCTGAGCTCATGTCCTCCAACGGTGTATCATCATCTGACACGTCTCCGTCGAACTCCTCTATAAATGGAGTTGCTATAGAGTCTGTCACCTCAATATTCTCAGCTATCTCATCCTCTATATCCTCTGGGTAATCCAGATCCTGGGACTCATCTATACTCTCTAGTAACTCGGAGTCCTCTCCCAGGGTCTACTGCAGACATGGCTCACTACTGGTGGAGTCATCCTCAGGGGTCATATAAGAGGTATATGAGGCAACCCCAGATGCTAGCAACGACTCTACTTCTTCAGGTGTCCCTGAAGGAACCTCAACTGACTTCGTATTAACCCCTGAATCTGGGTCATGCCGACATGAGTCCGTATCTACTGTCTCGAACTCAGTACTAGCATTTTCACATGTGACCTCCATACTCACATCCCTCATACAGGAGGAAACTGGCATCTCCCGTACCAACCCCATCGCGTGACTGCTGCGATCTTGGTCTGTACAATCTGTCTCCATCTCCTCAAGGCAATCCTCAAAAGTGGTATCCTCCTGGAGATCTAAGCTAGAGTCACTGTCTGACTCAATAATACAATCTGGTGTGGCACTGAACTCTACTGCAGTCGTCATCTCCTGCTGTATCACTGAATCATCAACACCACAACAAGGTAGCTCCATGCTCTCGCCTATCCCATCTGAGAGGTGTGTTGCCTCTCGCTCCGGTGCTACACTACGACAGCTGATATATACATCTCTGATGACAAGTCCATCCTCAAGAGCAACTGGACCATCAGAGGTAATCACTGCATCAACTGTATCTGCATCCCCTGCAACAACTACACGGAAAGCCTCAACCTGCTGAAGCTCAGTCCTGCAATCTGCCACTGGTACTAGCATGTCCACCTGTCTATCATCAGATACAAGAGTAGGTGTCGTACTATACACTAGTAGGTCTACATCTCGGACACCTGTCGGGGAAAGCTCGAGCTTCCGACCCTGTAATCTCGATGACGGCCTACGGAAAGCAGAAACCATGTACCTGGCTACCCTATCCACTGTCTCTGGATCCGACAGACTGTTTGCCAGCCTCTGCTGATGAAGTCTAAGTCTCTCCATCAATGTATCTATCCTGTCAGTACTCCGTGTACTGCTGCACCGGGTCTCAGAACTAAGCCGCCTGTATCTCTCCATCTCAAGAGTGCTGATCACTCTAAATATATCAGTAAATCTGCAATCATAAATATTTCCCTACCCCACAGGATGGCAAGAAAATGGCTCTGATACCACTGTAATGAGCCTAAGTTGGCCTCATCGATAAACCATCAAAATTCATCCAATCTTTAAGCAAATCATACACTTGGCATTTAATCAAACAGTTGGCAGGCAAGTTTGGATTCTACTGTGATTGAGCCCAACTGGCTCTTGTCTATGAAACCACTGTAATCTCTTTCCCTTTGCTAATTTTAAATTAACTTGGTTATGTATTTCTTATCAAAGGAAGTCGAAGTTCTTTGTAAAACACCTTTGTAAATGGCGTCTTAGTACAGTTCTGCACTCAACCTCATTCGCTGTCTCCTTTGCGAATTGAGTTATGAATTCTCCATTCCCAGTCTGATAATCCAGAACGAATTCTTGCACCCTCAGTGTGCCTGCCAAATTCCAGTAACTTCTCTCTCTTCTAGCCACAGTCGAACAGAAGAGGATGGCAATTGATTTTACAACAGCAATCAATTGATTATCAATTCAAAGAAGAATCAGTCTTCTAGAATTGATTTGACCCTTTTACATCAGCAAGGGCTCAGATAAAAATGAGAACAATTCTCAAGAAACAAATTCAATAATCAATATTCAATGGATCCTTTACTTCACAAATGAGCCT
>MU225720.1:3072391-3086741 GCA_018584345.1 Thuja plicata
GGTATCTCAGATCGGTTTTCCACCATTTGCTGAGGCATCACTCTAGATAACGCTTAGGACCGAGACTAAATCATCAGCGATATAGAACCAAAAAGATGAATAGAATGGTAATCAAATGGAGGTCCTGATTTTATAAAATCAGAGCTCCATCACAAGGCTCGAAAAGATTTGATTCTTTAAGTCCTTTGATTCTGCTCAACAAGGTTATGAGATCGTGAATTTCTTCCTTGAAATTCGACCTATGCTTTCCTTTAGGCCATCTCACAAAATTGGGCCTCTTGGTGATTAACCAATGCTCATTGATGTACCTCATGCAAGCCGATTTCCCATTTTCCCAGCTATTGAGAGCTTTCTCCACCGTCATGTCCATCACAACTTGAGTTGGTGGAACTCTAAAAACCCGGTCAATTGTATCCAAATCGAGACTGATTACCACTTTTCCATCTAGATCCTTGATTGTTCTACAAACAAGATCAAAATGCTTGGCGCATGCTATGACGAATTCAGGTTCCAAAGCCGCTGTAGGGAAAGTAGAAACATGGTGTATGTAACTTTCCCTAATACTGATCATCTCATCTTTGGTAGACGTGTCTACTCTTTTTAGGAACTCCTCCATGTCAAGGTGACTAATTTCTGTGTCTCGAATCTCTTCTACGTATGATGTAATCTGAGATGAGGAAATGGAGTTCTAATATTTGTCATACTAGTACATCATTTTTTTCTTACCCTTGCCTTTTGGGGATGCGGATCCTCCTTTTGACATGACAAGAGTTGCCGCAGCAGCAACTGTAACATGGAAATTCCAAAAAACAAGCACCTCATCATTAAGAGTAGAAAAGTCCATCCTAGAAACAGAGCTGAGAAAAGAGGGCAGCCCTTTATGAAGAGGGAAAACATGCACAAGTGGGGTTTTTGGACGCATTTGCATAGTTTGGACAACAAGACAAAAGAAATGAAGAAAACACCTTCAATTTTGCGCATGGTGGACCTTTTTCACGAGTAAATGCATATGAAGTCAGAAAGTGGGCTTTTTTCATAATTTTGCATATTGGGACAGCAAGTCTTATCTTTTCCATATGGGAATATGAAAAATGTGGGTTTTTCGGTACATATTACATATGGGGCAGCACTTAGCATCTTTTCATGCATTTTGGGAAAGATTACCATCAAGGACAGGGTTTTTAATCCCGACTGCACATGAGAATGAATTGCATTCTCATATGCAACTTAGAAGAAAAAAGAGGAATAGAAATGGAACACATTATATACAAACAAAAACAAAAACAAATGCAACAAAGAAAGAGAAACAAGAAAATATACCTTCTCTTTGAATGCAAAGGGGAAGAACTACAAACTTCTCAAGCTTACAAAGTTTAAACAAAATTCTAGAAATGATGATTTCGAATTTAGCTTGAGAGGGGAAGAGAAGGGATATATAGACAAATAAACTTGACAAATTCTTCATGCAACTTCATGAGTCATAGAAAGGAAATGACAAATGTCTATAATGCAGTCAAAATTTGCTTAAAATTAGCATGCAAAGAATTTATCAACCAAAAATGTGCCCTAAATAAAACAATCTCTTCCTCCAATAAATGCATTTTCATTTAAGAATGTATTTCGAATTTGAAGAGGAGAAATCATTTTTAACTTACCAAAAATCTGCCTAAGGAATAGGAGTGAATATTGCAGATATTAATGGTGGATTTCTTGGAGAAGAAAACATTTTTCTTTGCACATGCCCTAGACGGGCTTCTCCAAACAAAACGCAGCCTTGAGTGGTTTCAAACTTCACGCTTTTGTGATGCAAAATCCTCTCAAAACCCCGTCATGCTTCCATGGAAGAGAAGGCGTTGTCTCTAGTGGAGAGAAAATGCGTTTTACTTCCCTTAGCATATGAAAACAAATGCTATTGATAGGAAAAACAACACCCAACACTATTGATGAAACCGTGAGTCTTGAGAAGAACATATGCATCGTTTTCCTTAAAAACGATATGCAAAGCGTTTGAAAATCGACGCCTTCACTTAACTCATGAAGCCACGGGCTTTTTAGGAGAGTTCGCCTATACGTTTCAACATATAAAACGATATGCAGTTTGCAATAAAAACGACGCCCTCTGCATTCACGTGTTTTTGGAAGATGAAAACATATGCTTTGGGTTAGAAAAAGATATGTTAAAGAGTAGAAAATCGACGCCTTCTCCATATGAGTAAAACAGGGATTTTAAAACATATAACACATGTTTTCTGTTCTAAAATCGACGCCTAAGAGACTTAAGACAAACCACAACCTTTTGGAAACATTTCGCATATATGTTTTAACATATAAAACAATATGTAAGTCATCCTTTAAACCACGCCCAATGACATAATGAACAACCACGGGCTTTTAGGGGATTTTTGCATTTGTTTAAACATACAACAGGATATGTAAATGGTTAAAAAAATGACGCCCTCCGACTTAAAAGGCCAAAAAAACGTGTTTCTTTAAAGACTTTATCATATCAAATGATATGTAATAAAAGCAAACAACGCCACCATTGGCATAAAAGATGAAAGCATGAGTTTTTAGAAGGAATACGATGAGTTTTAAGTGGAAATACATACACTTACACATGCATTTTAAAATAAAAACCCCAGCATTCACTTAAGTTAAAAATAATAACTAAATAACTTAAAAATGAATGTGATCCTATTCAAAAAGTCCACTCTTTTAACTTGCCAACTGAAGTAGACTTAATTACCACATATATATTCAAATTGAATATGCAGAGGCTATTAAAAAGTCCACTTAATGAAGAAAGAACATAATTTTTTATATGCAACTTAGATTTTAATAGCTTGATATGCAGGTATGATTGAAAAACCCACTGCTATTAAAAACACTAAGCAAAACTTCACAGAATGATGTGAAATTTTAAAACAGAGTTTCAAATCTATTTATGTATAAAATGAACTCTAAGTCTGTGCAATTGACAAGAAAAAGTCCACCTTTTTAATGATTTTCCAAAGACGTGCAGTCTATCTGAAAAACCCCACTGGCAGAATCCTGAACAACCTATAATTTGAGTTTGACTAACCCAAACGATGCCTAAGAGCTCGAAACGAGCGGGTTTGCGAAAACTACAAACCTAAGACAAGGATGAAACCAAAAACAAAACACAGACCAGGAAAAACGAAAGAAAGATCAAAAGACTAAAAGCTTTGTAAGAAATAAAATTAGAAGAGAATCAAGGGATGACTGATTCTGTCGAACAAACCTCTTCCAAAACATCGACCTTCTTAGAGAAAAATCCTATCAATCGCTTAGGAATTGCATAGGGTTGTTCAATTTTGTGAATGCAAAATTGAGGACAACAATGCTAAAGAACCAAAAACTTTCAGATGGTTGATCCTGGGTTTGCAACTAGTCCAGGCTTTCAAGATACTTCCCCTTAACATGTGTGGGAGACCGATTAAGGAGATAGACCACAGTAAACACTGCTTCTGCCCAATATTTCTGAGGAACATTTCTCTGTTCCATCATTGACCTGGCCATTTCTGTAATGGTATGGTTGTGATGTTCTACAATGCTGTTTTGTTGAGGGGTGTATGGTGTGGTTAACTGACGTTTTATGCCATGTGTATCACAGAAAGTGGAGAAAGCAGTAGAACAAAACTCCCCCACATTATCAGACCTAAGAGATATAATAGAACAACCAGACTCTTTTTCTACTAAGGCCTTAAATTTTTGAAATACAGTAAACACATCTAATTTCTGTCTCAGAAAGTACACCCACATTTTACGACTGAAATCATCAACAAAAGGAGTATTCATTGGACCACATACATCAGCATTGACCAACTATAGTACCTTAGAGGCTCGCAATGAGTCACCATCCTTGAACGGTGTCTTATCGCTGCTTCCTAGCCTGGCAAGCTCTACAGACTCGCTGATCTTGAGTTTGAATTTCAGGTAGGCCATGTACTAAATCTTCCCGAACAAGCTGAGCAAGATAGTGAATGTTTAGGTGACCATATCGTTGATGCCAGAGACTGCTGATAGAAGATGACTTTGCTGCGAAGGCATGCTCAAGAGAATCACTCGTATCTACAAGTCTGTATAAACCATGATCCTCAATGCCAACAACTACACTAGTGTGTGTCGCACGATCAACAATCGAACACTTGTGTGCACTCAATACCATATCAAATTGAGGAGAATGCCGCATGATCTGACTTACTGAGAGTACATTTAGTTCCATGCTAAGAACGCAGTATACATTGAGGAAAGTGAGATTCCTCCCATCAGACTGTATTTAAACGTTGCCCTTGTTGACAATGGTATACTCTGCACCTCCATATAACTAAATCAATATAGGGAGAAAATTCGATAAACCAATCACACCTGTGAGTGAAATGCCAAGAAGTACCAAAATATACATACCATGCAGAAGATTTCACATGGTCTATAGGTCTTTTAGCCATGAAGGCGTAAAAGACAGACTCTTTCTGCTCTGTGTGCTCAGTGACATTGGCTTTAGGCTGAGACCCTCTCTGCTTCCGTTGTTCAGAAGCCGAACGATTGCGATAATCCTTGATCATATGGCCATATTTATGACAATAGTTACGCTTTATGTAATGTCCCCATTTTTGTGAGTGTCAACTTTTAGAGGATTAGCCTATTTCTTGACCCTCATAGGCTAATGGAGTTGTTCAAAGGGTCCAGTTGGTAGAGCTAGAGACCGTTTCCCACTCCAATGACCAGTGATGTTCAGGATTGCTCTTCGTTTAAGTCAGATCGACACACTATTTATAGTAAGTGTCTATTTTGGGTAAGTTAGGATTTCTATCTTTAGTAGGGCACCTGGACAGTTTGTTAGCAGTATGGAGATGTGGAGACATTGACAGAGCTTCCAATTTGGGACTTACGATTTATAGGGCACCTGGATAGTTTGCTAGCAGTATGGAGTTGTGGTGACATTGACAGAGCTTCTAGTTTGGGACTTACTATTTATAGTAAGTCAAATTATGGTCAGAGCTATTTTTGACAGGGGCACCCAGACTCATGGTATGCACAATGATTAACTCATTCGTCAGTTGGCTTAGTTTCAGGGACTTACTATTTATAGTAAGTTAGTGTATGTTAGAGAGGGACCCTTACTATTTTTAGTAAGGCAGTTGGATGCACAATGGATACAATGGTTAGCTCCCAGATTTAGATGGAAACAAGAAATAATGATATTTTTTTGAGTTATGTTATTTTAATTATTAATAAAGTAATACATTATTAATAATTAATGATAAAGTGCAATTATAAAGTTATATTTTCACTTTATGTGAATGGGGCCACTTAATGACTTAAAAGTCATTTAATAAAGTGCACCACAATGATATAATATAACTTTATGGTTTAAGTGGACTTTATTTAAAAGGGAGTTTTAAATGTTTTAAAAGTATACTATATAATAAGTGATAAAGTGTTATTTAAAAAGGGAGCTATAAGTGTTTAATAAAGTATACTTTATATTATTGTATTGTACACCAAATGGAGAGAAATATAATTAAATATTATATTTCAAATACGTCAAAAGCAAGTGCAACAAAAGCTAAATATTTTTAAGTTATGATAAGTGTATATGTGAAGAGATCTATTTCTCTTGGAGAATTATAAAAAGCCAGGCAAGAGAAAATTCATTCATTCTATGCATTTGATAGTATTGAATTGTGTGAAGAGAGTTTGGAGACAAGGGTTTCAGAAGTTTGAGCTTGGAGAATTGGGAATTCTTCATAGTTTTCAACACTTTGAATTGGTGTAATATCTAGTGAATTGTGCAAATGACGATGACTTCACTCAGAGGCTATGATTGGATTTATTGGTGAAGAAATATCAAGGGTTTGTGTATATATTTGAAGTCTCATCTATTGCAGACCTATATCTTCATTGTTGCAGCCATTGTTGATCAGATTTAAAGACCTTGCAGCTATTAATTCCAGATTTCACTATAAAAGAGTTGGTGCAAATTCCGGGTATGACTAGAGTGTTTTTTATCATTGTATATGAAGATATAAATAATAAAATTCAATTGCAACACTCATATAATTGAACTTTATTTCAGTTTGTTATTTCTTGCAAAGTTTATATTCTTGCCTGGCAACACTTTTGAAAGTTTAAAAAAAATTACATAAGTTAATTCTTGTCTGGCAATCCATTTAAAAGTTTCAAGAAATTGCATATTTATTCCAAAACAATCAGTCAAATATATCATTTTATAGCAATTTAGTGGTTAGAACCAACAAGGGTTCTTACAGTGGTATCAGAGTGGTTTCCTGCCATCCTGTTGGGGGTTGGGAAATTTTTATACTGGTCTACAGATGACATGTGAGTGATCCACACTGTTGCAGTTGCTTTAGTCATGGAAATAATCAGGAAGTCAATTAAGCCGGGGAATCAGATGAAGGTTATACCATAGGATAAAACGACTATCATGAGGGATGCAGTGCTTAGCATGTTTGAGGAATATAACACTCTTCCTCAAAAGGTTAGGAAAGATTTATCTTTCTACCATTTTATGGACTTTCATCCAAAGCTATATGGAATGCATGGTTTAGCAAAGAAGCAATATCATTGGATAGCTTGCGACTTATTTGCAAGAAGAGTTGGTTCACGTAGTGGCAAGCAAAGGGTGTCTGGTAATAGGTCCCAGGATCGGGTTTTGGATGGAGATGCAACTACTGTGGAAGTAGTGTGTGAGGATACTGTTATATCAGCAACTTCTACCTTACTAGATGAGCCATCCGTTGAGGTGCTTAGTGGCAGTACCTCAGTTGATGATGTGTGCATTGATGATAGCACACATGTTGATTATCAGGTGAGTGATGTTGTTACATCGTCATATTATAGTAAAGATCAACACAGTGGTGAGGTTCACTTTGTGAAAATTCCTTTGTTTGAGATGGATATAGCATTGTCATATGACAATCCACTTTTCGAGGTTGATGTTGATCACTCACTTGAATTGGGCTTGGCACAGTTTTCACCATCTGCAGACACAGTTTAGTTTCCTATAGCAGCAGTTGGTGATGTTTCTATGCCCACGGATTATGTTTGTGAGCAGGTTGAAGATGTGGTTCCTCTTATCACAGTTACAGGTGTTGTTGATACAGTTGGAAGGGGTGTATTTGTTGAGAGCAGCAGAGAACCACATGCTGCATCAGGTTCTCCTGTGGTTACATCTACTGTAGGTGTTGTTGGTGATGAGCCGGTTGACAGAGGTTATATTCAGGACTATGACAGTCAACCTTTTACCGAGGTGGGAGCTTTTTATTGTGATTGCATAGGGAGTACTCATCACTTCTTTTTTTATCCTCACACAGAAGATGTACTTCTTGGCAGGTTTCTATTCAGAGTTTGGGATCCGTCCAGGGCATCGGGATTTCAGACAGGGCTCATGAAGGAGTTTTGAGATGTTTACATGGTGCCAAGTACATATGGTTTTTCTTTTGACCCTCATGTGCATGATCTCTTTCAGGTGCACAGTTTAGTTGTGTATGGGTTGGACAGTGTGTACGATAGCTCACCTTGTGCAGTTTGGGAAACAAGCTTTGCCATCCTTCCGAGTTGCTCCCCTATGTGATATTCACTCCTGCGACATCTACCGTCTGGTTCGATTCAGTTTGGCAGGTTCTGTTAGTTGTACTGGTGATGATGTTACAAGAGCTAGTTGGTGATCACATGGACATTACACGATTCTACGTTTGGGATCCGGGTGGACTGGTGTGCTTTTTATTTCTGAGATTGCTTGGGGACAAGCAATTTCAGGAAGGGCGGACTGTAATGTCCCCATTTTCGTGAGTGTCATGTTTTAGAGGATTAGCCTATTTTTTGACCCTCATAGGTTAATGGAATTGTTCAAAGGGTCCAGTTGGTAGAGCTAGAGACCGTTTCCCACTCCAGTGATCAGGGATGTTCAGGATTGCTCTTCGTTTGAGTCAGATCGACATTGTTACTATTCATAGTAAGTGTCTATTTTGGGTAAGTTAGGATTTATATTTTTAGCAGGGCACCTGGACAGTTTGCTAGTACTATGGAATTGTGGTGACATTGACAGGGCTTCCAGTTTGGGATTTACTATTTATAGTAAGTCAATTATGGTCAGAGCTATTTTTGACAGGGGCACCCAGACTCATGGTATGCACAATGATTAACTCATTCGTTAGTTGGCTCAACTTCAGGGACTTACTATTTATAGTAAGTTAGGGGATGTTAGAGAGGGACCCTTACTATTTTTAGTAAGGCAATTGGATGCACAATGGATACAATGGTCAGCTCCTAGATATAGACGGAAACAAGAAATAATGATTATTTTTTTGATTTATGTTATTTTAATTATTAATAAAGTAATACTTTATTAATAATTAATGACAAAGTGCAATTATAAAGTTATATTTTCACTTTATGTTAATGGGGCCTCTTAGTGACTTGAAAATCATTTAATAAAGTGCATCACAATGATATAATATAACTTTATGGTTTAAGTGGACTTTATTTAAAAGGGAGTTTTAAACGTTTTAAAAGTATACTTTATAATAAGTGATAAAGTGTTATTTAAAAAGGGAGCTATAAGTGTTTAATAAAGTATACTTTATATTATTTTACTATGCACCAAATGGAGAGAAATATTATTAAATATTATATTTCAAATACATCAAAAGCAAGTGCAACAAAAGCTAAATATTTTTAAGTTATGAGAAGTGTATATGTGTAGAGACATATCTATTTCTCTTGGAGAATTATTAAAAGCCAAGGCAAGAGAAAATTCATTCATTCTATGCATTTGATATTATTGAATTGTGTGAAGAGAATTTGGAGACAAGTGTTTCAAAAGTTTCAGCTTGGAGAATTGGGAATTCTTCATAGTTTTCAGCACTTTGAATTGGTGTAATATCCAGTGAATTGTGCAAATGACGATGACTTTACTCAAAGGCTATGATTGGATTTATTGGTGAAGAAATATCAAGGGTTTGTGTATATATTTGACGTCTCATCTATTGCAGACCTGTAGCTTCATTGTTGATCAGGCTTAAAGCTTTTTACCTTGCTGCTATTAATTCCAGATTTCACTATAAAAGAGTTGGTGCAAATTCCGGGTATGAATAGAGTGTTTTTTTATCATTGTATATGAAGATGTAAATAATAAAATTCAATTGCAACACTCATATAGTTGAACTTTATTTCAGTTTGTTATTTCTTGCAAAGTTTATATTCTTGCTTGGCGACACTTTTGAAAGTTTTAAAAAAATTACATAAGTTAATTCTTGCCTGGCAATCCATTTAAAAGATTCAAGAAATTGCATATTTATTCCTAAACAATTAGTCAAATATATCATTGCATAGCAATTTAGTGGTTTGCCAGAGTTAGAACCAACAAGGGTTCTTACGCTTTAACCTTCTTCTTTGAACAATCCTGAGACTGATTGGAGCCCTTCTGCTGAGATGACTGAGATTTTCCTTTATCCTTGTGAAAGGATTTGGCTGCAAAAGCTTGCTCTGAGGAGGACGAAGTGGCACTGCTACTAAACTGTTGTTTCCAATGATCCTGCTGCACGCGTTTGGTGCACAACTCTAGAAATTTCAGATCAACATTAGTTGAAGTAATGTTGAGAGTTTCTATAAAGTGCTCATAAGATTTAGGTAGACTCTTCAAGGTGATAACTACCATATCTGCTTCCTCCATTTTCCGACCAATAGCTTCGAGTTGATCTCAAATGTCCTTAATCTTCATGAGATGCTCCTATAAGGACATACGTTCATCCTTCATGATGGAAAACAACTGGTTCTTCAGGAAGAACACTCGACTCTTGTCAGATTTGTCATGCAACTCCTTTAGATGCTTCCAGATTTCTGAGGCTGACTTGCTAGAAGGAATCTGAGGCAACTAATCATCTATGACAAAGAGCTTGTGAAGCATGACGACTTCTCGATTTTGGTCATTAAACTTGTCCTGGTCTGATTCGACTGTGGTAGGATGAGTCTCTTTTCCCAAAACAAGATCACCAAGGCGGCGATATTCGAAGATTGCCAGCATGCGTTGCTTCCAGATGTTATAATTTTTGCCGTTGAATCTTTGACTTCCTTCCAACATTAAGTTGGTCAATGACGCCATCTTACACGTTTTCTAATGCACAGAAAATGTAAAACATAGAAGAGGTGATAGTACAAAATTTGAAACATAAATCCCAATGCAGAAAACATAGGCAGTTGCAGGTACAGACTTCAAAAAAATGAAGTACGACTGAGATAGATTTCGAGAAAAAATTTCGGCCGACCTAGAAAAATCTGTTGAAGACCCATAAGAGCACTCAAAAACTTGCAAGGAATCTGTAATCATAATAATTTTTCGGCTGGCACAAAATTTGAGGCACAAAAACCAAGACACCCACAAAATTATGATGACAAACTAGTTGAGGTTTTGAAAAACCCACCAAGAATCTAAAGTCGGATTTTAAATCTGGTAAAAAAACTGAGTTTCAACAGAAACCCTATTCAGCTACAAAAATATTAAAAATGGCAGAATGCTGCAAGAAACGGCCAGTAGAAGAAACTGGCGACCACACAGTGGGTTGGAAAGACGAATAAACGTTGTTTGTAGAAGCAGGAGCAACAAAAACGAAGCCAAAAATGGCTGCGTGCCGAAGACAGAAGAAGCCGCGTGGGTCTAGCATATGAAAATAAACGACCACAAAATGGCTGAAAAACACCAGTCACGGTCGAGCAGAGCCCTGTTACAAGTCCTTCAAACAAGAAATGACGCCTAGATAAAGACACAGACACACGAAGGTCACGAACCAGAGAAATTTCCAGGAATGACGTCAATGAGGATGCAAAAACCCTAGTCGGGTTATGTAGAACGAACACCCACAAATTTTCGCGACCCTGCAAGAAGAAAAATCGACCCAACAAAAGTTTTTCTTAAATCTTGAAGAATTCTGAAAAACAAATTTTTTAGAAAAACGAATTCTTAATCTTCAATGCTCTGATACCATATCACTGAGAAGTAATTGGTAAAAAAGTTTGTTGTATTAACAATTGATCGAATAGATCATTATAAAGAATTTACAAGAATACAAAAATAGAAAGTTTCTAATAAGAAATTGAAGAAGATCGAAGAAACGATCTTATCTACATATTTACATATTGTACAAAAGATGACCATTAAAATAGTAATAAAATAATATTCTAATATAAATATTATGTGCACTTTATTAATAAAATAAAGTTTTTTTGAGCAACTAAATATTAAACTATTAAATTAATTTGATTGCTCAAAAAGGGGACATAACTCTTTACCAGCTGTGACACCCTTAATCTACTTGTATGGCCAGCATAAATACATTTTGCTTTCATATTTGGTGTTGAATATTATGCAGCATCCTTTCTGCATGTGATTACAATTTATATTACACTGCTGGCAGATCATGAATGTGACGATCTGAAACAATAGATTAGATTGTATTCTATATGTTGCGGCTTCTTCTCGATGTGGTGATTGAATTACTAAATTAGATTAAGCTGTTTATTGTGGTGATTTGAGTTGTCATTGCTGTCAAGGGCTAGGGTAACATCATTTATGTCTGTTGTTATTGGTTTAAAAGCAGCACACTTGTACATAAATTATGACTTTTAGAAGCTGCTGTTCGATTAAATTTTGCTGTATTCTGCATTCATGTAATATCTAGGGTCTGGTTTAGTAAAAGATTATTTCATGTCTCATTCAAATACCGAGTAATACTCATTATCAATTCCTTTAATTGCATATTGCTGTGTAGGGTTTCATAAGTATTTAATTCCAAGTTCTTATACAAAAATATTACAAAAATTCATCCAGGGGTGCTCTTAGCATTTCCTTTCAACGTCTCAATCATAGACTGGGCAATTTTTTGAAGCAAAAACTCATTAACTTTACTTGTTGCGTTTTTATCAATTTTTTTCAAAAATCTTGGTGAGTCTGTGACAAAAACTCAGCTACGTCAATCATTGGGTTTTTCTCACATTAGACACATTGTGCAGCTTGCCATCACTGCCCCTCAAACCCGTTGGGGTCTCCACTCCAAAATTCCCATTAGTTATCGGGTTCTCTTGTCATATAAAAATATTGATTACAATGAGGGGGACTGGGAGTGGAGACCAGAATTGAGAAGCTAGACAACTAATATTATCACTATCATAATATCATTGATCAATGATGAAATATCATATGATCAGTATCAAGGATTGGAATGTGATTATTAGAGATTTAGCACCTCTCCCAAAGCTTTAACTAGACTAGGGAAGAGGAAGATGTAAAATGTTGTAATATGCAATTTCTGAATTATAATGAATCATGATGATGTTCAAAGGCAATCATCATGAATTCATAATAGTTGTCAGCTAACTATTATATCGGGATTTCACATGAGGATGCAAAATTGTACGCAATTTGCATTCAAATCAATCAAATTTAATAGAAAACACTTTTAAACTCATTTATGGACTCGTTGGATACATCTTGCCATTGAATTTCGAAAAAGAAAGTGTTTCTAATGAAATTGAAGCAATTTTTTAAGTTGCCAAGTTTTTGTTGAGTGTTTGCCTAGTTATAGCTGAGTCGTGTTTTTTGGGCTTTGTGAGGTTTTGCAGAGTCCGAGTTGTTCAAGTATGATTTCAATAATCTGAAAATACAAAAAAATATACACTTACATTAAATAGGCTCACCTACATTTCAGTCTAACACAATGACAAATTAGGGATAAAACTCTAATATCAACACTTCCAAATTTTGAGTAAGTTAACCATGATTGATTAATGAAGTTTGTAAAATTTATTGATTGTTCCATGTCATTTGTATGATGTCCTTATTTTGTATGTATGTTTTGTGAAGGAACCTTCCCTGCACTTATTGGGCTCACATCATTCTTGAAGAATAATGTGTTCCTACAATTTTGGATTTATGTAAGACTAGTCCATTGCATCATGTGCACTGTGTATTGCTATATGTGGAAGTGTGAGATGAAAAATGCGAAAAACTTTGGTTGGATGTGAAACAATTCCTTGCCTGTCGAATTTTGCAATGCTGGAAGTTCCACTGTATTTGTATGTTTACTGTTCAAGTATTATTAACTTCTTACCAATGCGCATTCCAAGGACATCTTTTTTAACATCTCAGTATTATTTTTTTGGTTTGAAAGTTAATTCTTGGTTGAGTCTATAATAAAGTGCAAGAAAGAGATTCAGTTTCCTTTTCTTGCATAAATATTTTACTGTAATCTATCTAAAAGGGAAATTTTCTGCAGTAGATTTGTATTAGTGTAGGCACCTATATGTGCTTTTGCAGTCTTGACTTTGCTTGTCTTTGAAAGCATATCTATGACCAGGTGTACGTGACATATCTTGGTACCATATCAATAACTTGTATAGTTTGGAGGTCCTGCAGGTGGCTGCATATGGTGATGGTCATGCAAAGGTCTATGAGTTACTTGATCCTTTGGAGCTTAAACGATGGCAACTCCAGGTAAAGTAAAACATGTTTTTTTAGTATAGCATGCTACACTTACATGTTTACTATATGATGACTTCTGCATTTAATTTTTGATTTTGATGTCATTGTTTAGGATATTGCAATCAATACTCCTATAGATTTGCATGCATGCATATGCTATTCATATTAGTTTGCCAAGGATTGGAACTGAGCTTGCTAATGTAATTGGTGATTTAGATTATTTCCTTTTAATACAGTTCTTATAGCAGGCTTAAATCCAAACCCATATCAGTAATTTGTTATCATTATTACAGTTTGTTCTCCTTATTCTAGGCACCTATGCATGTGATAACACACACAGACACACACACACATATGCACACACACACACATACACACATACATACGTACATACATATATATACATATATTCTCGGACTTGGTCACTTTTTTTTTAATAACTCTTTCTCCCAACTGTAATGGATTGCAGAAACTTGAAATCTCTAATCTTATATGTTTATATTGAATGTTTATTAGATGAAATGCAGTACATCTCATTTTTAGAAATATATGATGAGAAAGCTGTATCTTGTAAATGTGTAATGTCCCCTCTCTGAAATCAAATTTAATAATAATGAAATTAAAAATGAATAAATAAATAAGTAGCCAATCCTGATTCTGGTTCGGATCCAGATCCGGATTCAGATTCAGGGATTCGGCAAAATTTTTTTTGGGCCGGATCCTGATTCTGCGGGTATATATAGACATTTTCAAAAAAAAAAAATAAAAAATAAAAAATATATATATATATATATATTATATATGTATGTATATTCATAGATTCCATACATG
>MU225720.1:3086862-3098872 GCA_018584345.1 Thuja plicata
TAAATCCATAATTGTCAATATATGATTATATCATATTCATACTTTGCAAAAGTCTCAAAATGTCATTACATGCTGAAAATTTAAATCACAAGCCATATTTCATAGTTAAAAATTAAAACAGTAAACTAGGTTTAGTTTGACATTATTTAAAAAAAACAAAAAAACAAAAAAACAAAGTGGGCCTGTTTTTTTGACGCCCAGAATCCTGGATTCTGCCGGATCCTCCTGGATTCCGGAATGGAATCCGGATTCCCTGTGGATTCTGGAATCCTGCCGGAATCTGGGCGGAATCCAGATCCGGATTGCACCGGAATCAGGATCCGGAGCTTTCCAGAGGGATCCAGTATCTTAGATAAATAATAATTAAAATATAATATAAAATAATTACAAGTTGTATATCTATATCCTCTATATTTACAGAGCGATATCTATTGCACACATTGTCTTAAGCAGTACAGAAACAGTGTCTATATAGTCATATTGTTGATCAAGACAATCTTCTTCATAAGACAAGTATACCATCAATCAACTTAAGAATTGTACCAGAATTACTGTTTGGCAATTTTGTGAAGTCTCTAGAAGAGGCAAAATTGCAAAGTGTATTGAAAGATTATTGTTGGTAGATAGACGAAGATATCTGTGGATAGAACATCCAGCTCTTATGATTTATTCATCGTCTGAACTAAAGAATCAACATCTTACTTGCCGACTGTCAGACTAATCTGAGCATTGCATGATACCAGGAATGGTCAGATGGAATAATCTGAAGGTAACTATAACAAAGCAGAGTTTTAAATCTTCAGCCCGAGAACTATTGCACTGAACAGATGAGGCAGGACAAATAAGCATCTATAATATTCTTAGGAAGGCAATAACATGAAGGAGAACAATATGGTATGAATAATAATCACTATCACAGTGCGATATAAGATTCTGCAGTATTACAAAGAAGGTAAAATACGAATATGTGGTGGCCTATATATATTACAGAGAAAACTAATTAAGAGACCCTAGCGTAAAATTCATCATGATTTGAATTGAAGAAATGGATAAGCGATCGGTAATAACAAATGGGCTGTTATTAGCAATCAATTAATTGAAGAGATGGAGTATGGGACGCTTGTTGGATACTACAATTAGTATATTGATTTCATTATACTACTCATAGCTAATTAGGATAACAAGTGATTATGTTATTATGTTATGAAGAGATGGGGGTTGTCATAGAAGGATACGATATGTAAATAATGATTATGGATGGACATGTCTGTTGGTTAAGAAGCGACTTGTCATTCAAGACATACAATGTAAGAATGCAGTCTCCATCACCTACTCAGGCATGGAGGGATTGGAGATTAGAGAATATATTTGATACTCATCAGTAGGAGGAGATTAGAAAGGAAAACAAATCATATTCTATTGCTGGAAGGCATTGTCTGACAGCATACTGATATGCTCTAACTTATCTATAAATCAATACTGATCTACAGTTGATTATATCAGAATGCTATTAGAAATAAGGGGCCAATATATATACTGTAGTATTAATATTAGTAATATATATATATATAATTGGTGAAGTAACAAGATTTACATTAGTAATTCTAGTTTATATGGTTGACTACAGAATTATTGACAATCCATTGAAGTTAGTATATTCATATCCTAGTCCTTAGTCTCTTGCTATAGCCCCTTTTGAGGACAGATAGGTTGGAGGGAACGGCTGGAGTAATTCCTCACAAGGTGGGTGATCCCAAGAGAGGCAAATGAATGTATTTCTGAAAACCTGAGGGCATAGTCCCAAGATGGGTATGAATCTGCGTTCTGGAAACCTTGAGGGAATCCACTTGTAGATTGGTATCCGAGCGCCGAATGACAATTACTCTCTGTCTTCCTTAGGGTTAAGTTTGGAGAGAAGTAAGAAAGTGGGTTTGAATATGTTAACTGTCAAATATATTATGAATTTTTCATTGTTTTATTAAATTAATTTGATTTAGATGCACAATCCAAACCCTAGTTGAGAATATTAGGATAAATTGAGTAAAATCGTAGTTGGGGACATTACAAATGGTATGAGAGCATAATCCTGCCATCTTGCAGGACAAACCTACCATAATTGCCATCTATGTAGGGTTAACTATTCAGCCCTTTTCCATAAATAAGTTAAGGATATAATCAAGCAGGCCAACATTACATCTCTACATGTATGTGCCTTAAATATGCTTACTCTAAATGTTTTTTATTACATCCTCTTCATGTGAATACCTTGTGTTTGTTTCACACATGTTTTCTCCATGAGAACATTCCTCATGTATGCTTTGTGCATTGATTCATGCATGTATTTATTGTGTGCTTCATGCCTTAAATGTCTGACAAGTATTAATGCACTGCTTCATGCCTTCATGCTTGGCGTGTAATTAAGTGTATTGTCTCATGCTTAAAGTGTCTGACGTGTATTTATTATGCTTGACATGTATGTTTCGTGCCTTGCATTTATATGGCTTCGTGCTCTATGAGTATTTATCCTTCTTGCCTTGTGTGCGCATTTTATGTGCTATGTGTATTCATGGGAATATCTTTTCGTTTCTATTATTCACAGCTTTAATGTTCACCTAAAGTAATTTGCCATGATATTCCTATATGGGAGGAGATACGACCCATGCTTAGGCATCTCTTGAATGAGAAGACAGGCAGTTCTGAAGTCTATATAGTCTTTGATGATGGCATTGTTTTTAATTGACCAGGCTTCTCCCTTTCAATGTCTTGTGGGAGTTGACTATAATAAAATGACTCTTGTGCTCTTCAGGAAGCTCATCTAGCTTGGCAGGTTGGCTAATAGAGATGGCATGAAAAATAGGTCTTTCAAATGGATCTCTCAAGACTCAAAATAAAACCCTATAGTCCTAAGAAGTCAACAACATTGCCCTAAGCTCAAAATTTTACTGTCCAAGTTGAAAACCCAACCTAATTGTAGAGAACCTTACTCATTTTTGTTGTCAAGATAAAACCCTAAAGTTTAGGGCTTTCTAGATTGCATGTCCAAGGAGATTTTTTGGAGATTATTTTGTTGTAATTGATTTTTTGAAACTAGTAGGTTGTCTCAAAATGAAAGGCAATCATGCTCTCCATAGAAGACTTTATTGACACTAAATATGTGCCAGATCACTAGTGTCAAATCTGATCTTTTGGACACCATAACTTTTGAATCGTGGCTTCTTTTTTGGCTCATTTGTTTGGTAGTGTCCATAATTCAATGATAAATTCGGATTTTCTATTGATGTTGCGTTAAATTGTATTAATACATTTTTCTTTTCATATTTCTCATTTTAACTAGTATTCTAACCAAGCAAACATTGTTGTAACTGAATCATCATAAGTATTTTTTTGTTGGGGGAGAGGGATGTGTTGTAATTATGCTATTTCTATAAAGTGCCAAAATTTGTAAGGGTTTAAAATGGATGAATTCTTATACTTTGCATGCAAAGGGGCGGAGAAGGTAAAAATACATTTCGGACTCCTGATATGGTATGTTGGGATAAGAAACTCTGAAATCTTGAAAAGCTGAGGGAAAACGGGGGGGGGGGGGGGGGNGGGTTCGAGCATGGGTATGTTGGGATGAGGGGGATCAAAGGAAACACTTGTTGGGATGCTGTAGAAAAGGTAGTCATGAGGCTCATGAGCGCAAGACATCGTGGGATAAGATTGAGGCTGGGTAACAAAGAAGCTTCTTCAATATTTGGAGGGAAATCAGAATTCAGGTTCACAATATAAGATGATTATGAGGATGGGAAATCTATTTTAGTTTTCTTGTTAAATTTAAAGTTAGCAGTTATCACTTAGAAGTCAAATAAGTAGGAAAAACAGGCTTCAACAACACCACTCATGGTAGACAACACTTTAGTAATCAAGATGGAAAGTGATCCAATTTTTCATGATTGAACCAACTACCAAGCATAGCACCAAATTCTATTTGTAATGACATTATGTGAAAGATGGTTGTCTAATTGATCTATTGTTCAACTACAAATCAGCTAGCAACTGTCTTAAACAGAGTGCTTGGAGGAGAGAAAGTTGAAAAATTAGAGACATGCTTGGTCTCACTATAACTATAGCGGTTTAAGGGGCGATGTAATATTAAATGAATATTTTGCATAGTTGCATGGAGACGGGGGCACTTGGGTACTTCAGAAATGGGTACAGGTACCCATACGGCTATTTTTTCAAAATAGGAGACGGGTGTAGTTGGAGACGTCAATTTTTTTTAATATAATTTAACATTTTATAGAAAATCTGAAAATATACTGACATTGAGTTTCCAAAACAATAACAGTAATAAAGTTTATTGTCAAACATTAACTTTGAAGATTAAGTTTTATAATTTTATTCATTTATTTATTTCTATTTTTGTTATTTTTAATTTTTAAAAATAATAATATAATATTTATTTATATTTTTAATTTTATAATGGTATCGATTGTCGAGTTACCAAAATACATTATATTAGCCAATTAATAATCGGCTAAAATAATGTATTTTGGTATCTTGACAGTTGATACGAGATACAAGGATTCAAAACACAAAGTCAAAGCATGGAAAAACCATACGCAAATGGAAAAATACTGGAAAAGTGTAAACACAAATCGTAAACTAGGCAAAAATGCAAACAAACGCAATCAATAGGAAAACCGGAATGGAACACATACTGGAAAAATGCATACTGCAAAAACGCATGGAAACATAGTCGACTATTTGGTCTCTGTGTTCAACTTGTGCCGTTTTCAATATGAATATGAATAGAGGCAAAGAATAAAGTTGCACCCTTTTCAAGTTTTGCAGACTACAATCCCGTTCTCTTCCCTCGGCTCGAAAATCCCTTTTGCCATTTCATTATTTTATTATTATTTATTTAAATTAATTAATATTAAGTCATCATTTGAATATTTGATTTATGTTTTTGACAATTTAATAAAAATCAATTTAATTAATTGTCAACTTATAAATTGGGGACATCACAAATCAACAAGGAGAAAACTTCGAGAACAACTCATTTTGTAAAGACACCCCTTTTGCAAGAATAGAGAGGACATCTTGCAAGGTTTTTTTATGCAATGAGGATGTCTATTATTCTGAGAAGATACATAGTTTGTGGATTCCTAGCTTTATTCATGTAGGATTATGTTACTTTTTCGTAGATGGAATTGGTCACTCACATTTTTTTTCACTTTATTTCAGGTGGATGCTTAATTTTTTACAACATAGCACCAGGAGGAACTTTTCTCTTAATAGTTGAAATTTTATGATTGCATGTTGTTCTAAAGATCTATTTTCTGAGAAATCTTTGTATATATATATATATATATATATATATTTCAGCATCCATATTATTTCTACAGCTGTCCAATAAGAGGAAACCATCCATGGTAATAGAGGAGGAACTTAAGGATATCTGTGGAGTGAGTGATGTACTTTTATTTAGCATTGGCCAAATATGAAAGGGTAAATAACCAGTATCTTCTCACTTTAAATGTAAAAAATGCGTACTAATTTTTAATGGGAACATAAATTGTTACAAAGTGCACTGACAAACTTGTGACTGATTTAAGAGAACAGAGAGTACTGTTCTTTATAAATAAAATTTATAGCCATTATCATGGGTTACAAAAGCCTTTCTATGCTGTGAATGTATTTTATCTGTGAAAAGCATACATAATGCTTGATCATCACATTTAGAATAATTGAAATTAGAAGCGACTCAATAACCATTTGTAGTCAAGGTTAGCATTTTGATTTTGATTTGCTTCTCATATTTTGTGATGCTTGCACTCCTATAATCTTCTATATCTTGGCTGCTATCAAGGATTTGTACCTTCAATATTTACTTATCACAAAGTGTGTATACAAGAATTATATCAAGAAGTGGCTTCAACACCTATGTGAAGTTGTAATGTCCCCTTCCTAAGCACTTCAATATTATGATTGTTAGCCTATTTAGTGGGTTCCCATAGGCTAATTAAATAGTGGTATGGGACTCATGGTGGTAGTTTGATCCAACTTATTTGGCCATGAAAGGTGTTGTATTGAGCTTAGTCAATTGAGCTAAGTTTAGTTTGGTTGTTTTGGTTGCTAAACTTTCGACATAACTGTCTTTGGTATGCTGGTTTTTTGACAGCACCTACTGTACTCAGATTTATATGGTGACAATCAGCAATCAGGCGCAGCCCGTAGTAGCAGGGCCTGCACTCGAGCACTCAGGTGAGCTCGCAGGTGGGTACGCAGGCAAGAATATTTTTGGGAATTTGTTAGAATGTTTGGTTAGAAAAGGGTGAGCACGCAGGTGAATAGCAGGGCCCGCAAGTGGGCAAGCAGACAAGAATCCAGTCAAGTGAGCAGCAGGGTCGACAGGTGGGCACGCACCATTACAAAACCATTTCTTTTTCAAAGGGCAAGGGCCCAGTCTACGACAAGAAAGAGGCGGCCTTTTAGACCAGGGCCTAGTCTATCAAGCATAAGCAACTTTGAGGTGTGAACATTTATTTTTCTATTTGTTTTTGTTGCTATCTTTTCTTTCTCTCTATCTCCTAATCCTTCGATCAATGGAAAAACAAACAATGGGAAAACAAACCATTTCATTGGTGAAAAACGGTCAAGAAATTCTGGTGCACTTTGAAACTTATCATTTGGGACAAGTAAAAATTGTCTCACTTGGCAAGACAGGAAAATTTATCTGGGTCAACGTCAAACAGTTTAAAGGCATTATAAAACGTACTCGCCCGTATGAAATGGTCACATGAGAGAAAACATGGTCAGAAGAGATATAAGGAGACAAGACAAAAAGGAGTCAAGATGTGCCCTCCACATTTAGGTCGCAACAGTCATTTGTGCGGCAACAGTAACTTTGTAGACCCAGTCATTTACAACCCTACTTCTACACCTCTGGCTTGGTGTCCTGATCTTTATGTACAAGAACTCTTGATGGCCAAGGAGAGGTTGGAACTTCTAGAGGTTAAAGAGCAAGAAAGTGACCTCAAAATACGTGTCTTGACAGCAACAAATAAATTCCTTACAGACAATAACAATGCTTTAAAAGTTCAAATCTCAATGTTGCAAGAAACACTATTAGCTGGGAAGCTTGAATGACAGAACATGAATGATGAATGGCAGGTTATGAAGGATGAATGGCAAAACTCGAGAGTTGCATTGGAAGCAAACAAGGTTACAACAGATACTGAGACATCTCACGATAAGGAGGTACCGATACATCATGCTAGATTGTTGGGAAAGGCAAGGTCTGAAGAGGAGAAAAAAACTTTTTTCAGAAGTTACCAAAACTTGGGATAAAAACAACAAACATCTTGCACGTGAGGGTGAAGAGGCAAAGACTCACGTGAAGAGCACACAAGACAGGGAGGTCAAGGAAAGGCAGATTAGGGCATCCAATATAATTATCAAAGGGGTAAAAGATTATGGTGAAGGAGAACACACCCTTGACTTAACGAGGGACTTCTTACAAGAAGTGTTGTTGTGGCAAGGTCAAACCAGCCAAGCTTGGAGGGTTGGCAAATCATGTGATGAGAGAGATAGGCCCATCAAAGTAGTCATGCCCAGCATTCGTGACAAACAAAATTTACTGAGCAAAAAACAACTCTTGAGGGGTTCTCGCTTCTTTTTAGAGGAGGATCTAACTATGAGACAACAAGAAGAAAGAAGGATGGAAATGGAAAAAATCAGAATAGCTAGAAATGAAGGCAAAATGGCTTGGATGTTCAAGGGAAAAACAGTTATTGCTCATTTCGGCCACCGCCCCAATGTAGAGCAGCAAGTGGGCAGTAAAGATATGACAACAAACACTTCAGCAGGTAGCGATACGACAAGATCAACATTCACTCATAAAGATAATAACTCAACTATGAGTCTTCCACATCAAAACAAATAGCAATCAAATTCAGCCCAGGCTTCCTTAAGTTTAGTTTGTTGGAATTGTAGAGGTTATCCATGGAGGTGTGGGCCTAGGTTAGGACCTATTGCGGAAGGCAAAGACATTATTTGTTTCAAAGAGACACATGAGCATGAAGGATGTAAGACTCCATTGTTTGAAGGCTACTGGAAGCTGGCAATGTGGAATGAGGCAGTGGGAAATGGTAGAGGTCATGGAGGCATAATGGTTCTAGTAAAAGAAAGGGAAGGACGTGTCATTCAGTTGGAAAAGGCATATTCTAATAAACAATTCATATGGCTTAAATCGTGGAAAACAACAGTCTTCTCAGGATCGCAGCTTGCTACTTTGCTCCACAAGTATCTAAAGCTTATAAAAAGTGTGGCCTAGATCACAATGACCCTTATGCTGCCTTAAAGAAAGATGTTGCTTTTTTTTCGCAGCGTGGGGATGTTCTTCTTGTTGGAGATTTAAATGCTAGAACAACAAATTATCAAGCTAGTATTTTCAGCTATTCAAAAAATGGTAACTCTATTTGGTTCATAGAAAAGAAAACATCAGTGGGAAAGAGTTTCTGAAGATGCTAAAGGCTACAATCATTTTGGGGAAGAATTGGTCACTCTATGTGGCACTTTTGATCTAATAATTTGTAATGGTCTGGCTAGATGGTCTAAATCGGGCAATTTCACTTGCAACACATATAACGGAGCAAGCGTGGTGGATTATGTTATTTGTTTACAGAATTTGTATGAGAATTGAGGAAGTTGCAATTGGTGAACACATATGGGATCTCAAATTAGATCATAAACCACTGTACGTAAATTTGTGTTGGGCAAAGGATAGGCAGCTTGGGGCAAAGAACCAATACCCTCAACAACCTCCTTCTCAGGGTAGAATCCCGTTGACTTCAGAAAACGGTAACATCTGTTTACCCGCTGGGGTAACTTAGTTAATTACAGAACTCAACATACAGAACACAATAGATATGAAGCAAATGACAAGTATTATATTCATTCAAACCGAGTGATTACAACACAGTCTGTACATGATGCTTTACCCGAAGGTAAGACGAGTATATAAAGGTCCGAAGGGACGCGACGGTTCACACTCGTGCGCAACTCCCTAGCCTCCGGACGTAACTAATTCCCAACCGATACATCCGTACATTACCCGGACAACATCATCCCCCCCAAAAAACAAGTCGTCTCCGACGACTACACAACAAAAATAACTAGAATCAAGTAATCACAACTGAGAAGGCTGAGAGGGCGTCCCTGAAGGGGTGGAAAATGCTAACTGAGCTCGCAACGCGTAGACCTGCTCCGTTCGAGCCCTCAAATCCCGCTCTGCAACCATGCAGTGCTCCAGGGCATTCTTCACCATCATGGCAGCCTCCAACAATTCTTTCTCCTTCTGGTCCGTAGCCTCCTGAGCCTAGGTGAGAGAAGTTGCCAAGACACCCCGCTCGGCCGATAGCTCCTCTAACTGTTGTGCAAAAGAAAGGCCCTCCTGTGCAATCTGGGCCTCCATAGCTAACTGTGCTGCCCGGGCAGTTTCTACTTGCGCCACCAACTCCTGGCGCTCTGTCGCCCAATCAGCCCGCTGTCGAGCTAACTCCTCAGTACGCTGGGCCAGGTCCCGCTCGATGGCCTGAACCCGGGTAACCAGCTCCTCCCGAGCACTCTGTGCGGCCACCCGTGCCATCTTCCATCCTGCTGAAACCTGCTCTGCACTCCTTAGTGCATAATAGCCGTCCCTGAATGCTTGCTCGATCTGCCGTACTAGAGTCTCCAAGCGACTCTCTGCCTCCGGCTCTGTAACTGCCCAGGCTGCCAACATCTCTGCTGTCTGTACAGTGGGCCATTCGCCTGCCTCAAAACAGGCTGCAAAGGCTACGGGGCAGCCAGTCCGAACAAAAGACAATAACCCTTCCAGACTAGCGACAATACTCTCCCTCACCCGAGACTGGGTAGCAGCCATCACTTGGCGGCCACGGGCTACCACATCGGCAAGGAATACCTCAATGTCATCCGTGGGCTCTGGTGGAGGCGGCACGAAAGAATCCCCCAATCCGTCGGTGATTATAGTCCCTGGCTCCCCGACATGCACGACCTCAGTGCTGGTATCTTGTGTGGTATGTCCCACCTCCGTTCCACCATCCTGAGCAACCTCTTCTGCTAAGGGCGTAGCCGTAGGGGACGCTACTGTATCTAGATCAATCACCTCGGGAGAGACCTCCCGTCGAGGAGAGAGAAGTGCTGTACCAACCGGGGCCAGTGGAGCCATCTGAAAACGTTGGCTAAGCCAACTACACATGCCCTCAATGGAGGACGGATCAGCCCGAGGTGGGTCCAACAAGGCCCTGTCAACCGTCACGACAGCATCAGTCCCAACCACCTCCAACTGTACTTGGCCCTCTAGTACGGTATCCAACTCCTGTAGCCGGCTTCCCTCTACCCCTGTCTCTACTGAAGGTAATGCCTCCGGAACCACTGACGGGGTCATGTCGACTGGTGGCCTCAACTGACCAAAGGCGGGGGTAGTGCCCAACACCGCTGTGGAACTCAAATGGGCGGTCGCCGAGAGGACTGGTGGTGAAAATAGCACTGGCGGAGGTGTGGCTATGGTAACCGCTACCTCCGTGGTGTGCCCCTCCACTGATTCCTCATCCCTGTCACTCTTCGATGTCGCCTCTCGTCCACTGTCTATGTCCTCTGATGCAGATTCAGAAATTGTCTGCCTTGTCGCTTCTGTCCTGGGAGAGCCTTCTGACCAGTCGGAACATCCAAATGTTTCCAACACATAATGGGAGGCTCACCTGGAGCCAAGGGCCCCGGTTTAACTTCTCTCGACAAGGTGGCCTCCGGTATCTGTCTGACCAATGCGTCCAGAAGAAACCTGATGGCATAGTGTGGCATGTAGAAGGTCTTGTGTTGGAGCGTCATAAACTCGTTCATGCGGTCAGATAATAATTCTGCCCAGTCGTAAATCTTACCCCCCATCAAGTTGTTCATCAAGGATATCTGTGGAAATGAGATATCGGAAGCCCTGCTGGAACTTGTAAGTTTGCTCTTAACCAAGTCCATGAGGCTACGCCAATGCCCTTCCCTCACAAAAGATTTCTTCACCCCTCGACCCTGTGAAGATTTCCTGATGGATTCCTTCTCCGCATCGGAAAGGTTGTCGCGGCATATCATCTTGATATAGAAATCCTTCACCTCGGCCTTGAGTTTCTTGCCCTTGAGGTTGATCTTTTGCCCTCCATTCGGCAACCCGAATACTCTACGGAACTCCTTGGCGGTGAAGGAAATCTCAACATCACAATCCATATATGATACAGTGCTAGTGCGAGAGTGTTCATCATATGTTTCAACCATTGCTCGCAGGGGACCCTCAAATTCTTTGATGCAAAAAATGGGCATCTGGATGACCCACTGAACCTGCGCCCTTCGAAGGCTTTCCTTGACGGGGTCACTATTCCGTGTCTCCTGCCACCACCTACGGCAGTCCAAGCCGTTCAAACCCTCAAACATTACGGTTTGAGGTGTGACATAATCTCGAGAGGAAGATGTTGCCGTCATCTGGCTGTGCCCTCGTTGCCTATTCTTCTTTCTCCCCGTGTCTGTACGACCTGCTACTCGTATTCCTGAGGGTAAGACCTGGGCACTTCTACTCATATCCATACGGCTGTTTGTCAACTTCGTCCTCCATGTGCGTTTCCCGGCTGATTCCATCACAATTTGCTTTCCTTCTATACCAAAAATAAATAACTGAATCAACAAGTAACTACCTCTAGTTATCTTTACTGTGTACGATATGATGCTGTGTATTCCTCCTTTGAAATGTCGTACACTGTACGGGCTTGATACCTCAAACGGTGAAGCCGTGGAAATATGTTAACACTCCCGCAATGCTGATTGCGGTTGGTAGATTCAGGCGTGGGCCGTACTGTGTGTACCGTGTCCGCTTCTCCTGGTATGGATTACGCAAGGCCTGGAGTCATGCGCTACACAATACAACCCTTTCGTAGCTTGGCCCCTTCTCCACTGTGCATGGCTGAGAGGATCATGCCGCGGC
>MU225720.1:3102384-3167974 GCA_018584345.1 Thuja plicata
GGAATCCGACGCCATTTCTTCCCCGACCATCTGCGTGGTGAGGTCCACTACGAACTTCCTTCCCCCTTTCTCGAATGCCAAGGTGTTTCTTTCCAATTATGATTGGCTTTGGCATTCACCAGCCACCCCCTTCCTAGAATGGCGTCATACCCCTTCTGCTTGTGGGGGATTACGACAAAGTCGAGGGTGAATGGTTGGGTTTCAACAGTTACCTGTTGTGCCATCAGCGTGCCAAGGGGCTTGATGCCGTGCTGGTCGGCTCCTAGTAGATTGAATGTTGGCGGCCACAGCGTTGGTTTCCCCAAGCTCTTCCAGGTTTCTTCAGGTAAGACGTTCACTCCATATCCACCGTCCATGATCGTGTTCGTGAGGATGGTACCCAAGATACCCATCTCTACCACTGCAGGGTTCCGCCCGTTATTTATTGACAGCATCATGGGGTCGACTGTAGAGCCGCCTGGGGTCTCCGTTCGTTCTATGGTAGGTGGCGTGTTAGGCCCCAGTAATAGAGCTGTTTTGAGGTGCGGCATGGTTTCCAACAGGTCCTTGATCTTCACGGGTACTTCCATTTGCAGTATCTGCCGTAATATGCTTTGCTTTGCCAACTCTCGGTGAGAAGTGTCGGCGTCGGTAGGCACCTTCCGCATCTCCTTTTCGATCTCGGCCCTCGCTTCCAGTACCCTTTGTTTCTCCGTCGGAGGGTGTGGGTACGTGGCCTTTTTGGCCTGGGCTCGAGTGACTGTGAGGACATTACAGCCCGGCTTAGGACAATTGGCCTCCTCGTGGTCTCCTGGTCCACACCACCTACACAGCTTCTGTGGCGGGGTGGCCTCTTTCTGGCAATCCCTCGCAAAGTGTCCCCACTGGTCACACTTTCGACATTGTATCATCGGTCTGCCCTTCGCATCATACTGGATCCGAGGCCGGTTGTTATTGGTATTATTATTTCCTCCGCCTCCCCGTCGGTTGTTTCTGTAGCCGCGGAGGAAGCAGTTTTGTTGTTATTTTGTTGGCCGCTTCCGGATGCCGAGGGTTGCTCCTGTGTAAGAAATACTTGTTGATTTCTGGCCTTCAAATTGTAGGGACACTCTTTAGTGGAATGTCTAGCAATTTGGCAGATATCGCAAAAGGCTTTCTTGGGACAAGAACCTTTTGTGTGGCCTGGTTCCTTACAGTCCGTGCACCACACCATATCTTCTTCTGTTTTACTGGTACTTCCCTTAGTGGCCTTGAGTTCTCTCATCATTCTTTCAAGGTCTTTTTGCAACGCGAGCACTTTCTTGCTCGATCCGTCCTCACTGCTTTCAGTCTCCGAGTCATCGTCCGAAGAGGACCTAGTCTTCTTGGAGGTCTTACATTCACTCTCTAAATCCATTGCTCGGTTGTATGCATTATTGTATGAAGTAGGCAGAACTATCTTCATTTTCTTTCGTAGGGAAGTTTTGAGTCCCTCCACGAACCACCTCTTCTTTAGTTCGTCTGCTGTGGCCGACTCCATCTTCCTGATGAGTTCTTTGAGTCGCCGTCCGTACGCACGGACGGACTCATTCTTCGCTTGTTTAGTGTTGTAGATCTCCGCTAATATCTCATTATCATCTCGTAATAATTGAAACTCTGTCTGGAAGGCCTTTTTCACGTCATTCCATGTTATCAGGCCTGTTTTGTCTACATCGGAGTACCAATCAATTGCTCCCTCCCTCAGTGTTGCAGGGAACTGGCGGATCCATTCGTCTTGGTCCGTGACTCCGTTGGCAGCCCATAGGGTCTCACAGGTTCAACAATGCCGAACCGGATCCTCCTTTGTTTGGCCCGTGAATTTGGGTAGTTTTTGTTTGCTTGCCACCATGGTCGACCGAGGTGGATTCAGTGCTCCGGTACCTCCTGCGCCAACACTCGTACTCTGCGTGTTGTGGTTTAGTGGTACTTGTCCTTGCAACTGTGTGACTGACGGAACCGTATTGTGTGGGGTTCCTGGTTCCACCGGAGGGTTCGTAGCACCTTCGGTAGTACCGTCTTCTCCGTCGGCTTGGTTCTCCGCACGTGGTGTACGGATTAGACTCTCCTCAAACCGCTCTCTCTCTTCCTGGAGGAAGAATCTTCTCACCCGTGTCTCCTCAACTAATTCTTCCCTACTCCGCACTCTCGGTCGTTCCGGCGAATTGAACTCCTCTTCGGCTTGTGCACCCTCCGTACCACTTCCGAGGTTCCCTTCGGGCAACCCTTCGGCAAGCTAGTCTTTGGCAAGTTGCCTTAGCCTATACCGACGTTCACGTTGCTGTGCGGAAATCAGAGCCATGTGTGCGGCTTCTCCTTCGTCATCTATTACTTTCTTATTTCTATCCTTATTTAAATTATTGGGCATCAAGACTGAGCAAAAAACATTGCCTTTCAAATCAAAGGAACACTTTATTTATTTATTCTGTTGATTTACAACATTTCCAATTGCATCACATTGACATTACAATTGTTTGTGTTCCCTTCCCTCTCGCGTTCAGATTTCCTCAGTCGCGGTGGTTGCCATCGCCTTCTTCCTGACGGCGGCGGAGGTGCTCTCGGGCATGGTATGCGTGTAGGATTTCTTGGCGGCGTTCCTCACGGGCAATTTCCTCCTGACGGGCACGTTGTGCAAGCAACGCTTGTGCCAACAACTGGGGAAGGTGGTTGAGCAGTCTGTTTGATGCGGGGTTAGCCTCGATTGCTGTCCACACGGCACTCACTGGAACTTCTTCGTCGATGGCTTCTCGACGGACATAAGTTTCGATGGCTACTTGCAACAGGATTCTGAATTCACGGGTTTGATTAGCTTCTCCCTCGTATAATTCGGTCTTAGCATCGTCGGCTTCTGGATTAACTTCTCCGAGTGGTAAGCCCATCGTCTCTACATGCCATCCGAGTACGCCTAGGCAGCGGCGCCAGATGTTTACCCGCTGGGGTAACTTAGTTAATTACAAAACTCAACATACAGAACATAATAGATATGAAGCAAATGACAAGTATTATATTCATTCAAACCGAGTGATTACAACATAGTCTGTACATGATGCTTTACCCGAAGGTAAGACGAGTATATAAAGGTCCGAAGGGACGCGACGGTTCACACCTGTGCGCAACTCCCTAGCCTCCGGACGTAACTAACTCCCAACCGATACATCCGTACATTACCCGGACAACAACATCTTCAGGGCTACTCTAGAGAGACTTTGTAGGGGGATGCATATGCACAGGCATGTTGTCAATAGCCATGCGTTATCAAGTTTGATCCATGGGGCTCTCTCAAAATGCAAGAGAACTAAAAACAAAAAATCTGAAATTAATTGTTTCCCAGTTAATGGGTGGTTTGATAAGGAATGCAAGATGGCTAGAAGAAATCTAAGGGAGTCAAACAAAACAAACCTTGACATTAAGGCTTATAAACAGATCCTAAAGAAGAAGAAAACTGATTTTATGTTCACAAGGAGAGAGGAGCTGATTTCCCTGAGTAGAAATAACCCCAAACGTTTTTGGAGAGAACTCTAGCCAAGGAAGAAACAAACTGAAAATAATATTACAGCCACTCAATGGTTCGACTATGCTAGAAAGCTCTATGAATAGGAGGGTGGAGTGGACCAACCACCCTTGGTCAATGATACTACAACGCTTTTCACCGTGCAAGAGATAGAGATGGGTATTAAGAAGTTGGGTGTGGGCAAAGCAAAAGACCTAGTTGAGCTTCAAGCGGAATATCTCAAGTGGGGTATGAAATCCCTTGCCACACATTACAGAAATCTTCAACAATATCAGCCAAGAGGGGTTTCCTAAAGATTGGACAATCAGCCTTGCAATACCACTTTTTAAGAGTGGTGATGTCGACAATCCCTCCAACTACAGGACTATAATGATCAATCCTCTCTTTGCAAAACTTTTTGGCAGCATGATAGAATCTAGGATCAGCAAATGGGCGGAAGAAAACCGTAAGTGTGCAAAAGGGAAAGCTGGTTTTAGGCCAAAGCACTTAATGGTTGATCACTGTGTCACTCTGAGGCACATTATCGAAAAAAGGTGGGAGAAAAAGGAGGAGGTTTTTTGCTGTTTTGTTGACTTTAAAAAGGCTTTTGACACTGTCCCTAGGGACAAGCTTTGGCTCAGGATGGAAGAATTGGGGATTCGTGCGCATCTCAGGGCAGCTGTTCATAGGATGTATGAAGAGGTGAAAATCAAAATCAGAAACTCAGCTAGCATTTCAGAATGTTTTAGGAGTGATATTGGGGTCAAACAAGGTCGTCCTTTATCTCCTACTTTGTTTGGCTTATATATTGATAAACTTGAAGAGTGGTTAAAGATGCAAAATGGTGAGGGTATCCAGTTAGGCGAATTTGTAATAAAGCTGCTCCTATATGCAGACGATCTCATTTTGATTGCCAAATCTGCTTGTGGGTTGCAAGAACATTTATTTTCTCTCGAGCGCTTTTGCAGTATGGTGGGGATGCAGGTCAATATCAGCAAGACTAAAGTTATGGTTTTCTCTAATAATAAAAAACATCAACATGAGTTTTATTTTGGTGGCAGCATTCTTGAGGAAGTTGTGGAGTATAAATATCTCGGCATTGATTTCAACAAACATCTAAGCTAGGCAGGTTGCAGAAATAAAAGGACTTTAGGTGGATAGAAGGCATTTTATGCTCTTCAAAACAGGTGTCGCGAAGCGGAGGTTTGGGATTGGAAAACTATTCAAACGTTGTTTGGTCTTCTTGTTTTGCCGGTTGTTCTTTATGGGTGTGAATTATGGGCCAGCAACACTTCAATAGCACAATGGAAGCAAATCTAAGGAATCTAAAAGCGTTTGATCACAAGCAAAATTAAAATTAAAAGCACCGTCCCATATGATATCATGCTAAGAGAAACGGGGGCTGCCCCTATCAAGGCACTTGTTGTGGTTTGCCTAATAAGCTATCTAAAAAGAATCGAAAAATGGAAGGAGATAGATGGCCTAACGTTGTCTTCAATGATACATTGTGTAAACGAAAAAAGACGTGTATGCAACAAAACATCAAGTGGATGAGGAAATGGAATATCCAATTCAATATGTGCCCGCAAATAACAAAGAAATAAAGGTCTTCGTTATGGAGAAATTTTACAAGAGAAATTGGGGAAATGGGATTGGAAGGAAGAAAATATGTTATATTAATGAGTTCAACCCCGCATGTGATCAACTCCAAAAAGCATACATAGGTGCCAACATTTGTTGGAGAGCTAAAATTCTTATTGCCCAACTAAGAACCAACTCTCATCAACTCCGCTGTGAGACCGGGCGTTGGAGGAGGCCAAAGGAGGTTTGGGAAGAGAGAATATGCATGTTTTGTAACTCTGGGAAAGTGGAAACCGAACATCACTTTGTTTTAGAATGTGAAGCCTACAAGAACAACAGGGATAAATTTGCGGATACTATATCGGATAGCTCTTGGCATAACCCATTCAGCGAGGAGTACATTGAGAAATTAGGTGGGCTCATCATTAGCTTGCACAAGAAACGGATCGAGTTACTGAAGTCAGCCTAGTTTGCCTTGCTGTCCCATAGGCTATGTTTAGCCTTGTGGACGTAAATTTTTTATCTATCTATCTATCTATATCCTTAATAGAAAAAAAAATTCAAGAATTTGTCCATATTATTTTTAGTTAGTGTCAGGCTGGACACGGACTTGGCTAGTTGATAGTATTTCTATTTTGGGATGTTGGTTAGAGCAAGTGATGATGATATTCCAGGTTTTAATGTTGTCTAGTGTATTTAATTTAAATAACGGTAAGTTATGAAGTTAAATTAAATATTTTACTTTATCGTTATTTAATTTATTAATATTTGATTTTATGGGTCCCCAAGTTAAAATTAAAAGTGCTTATGCCAAATATTAAATAAAGTGACTTGATGGGGTTGGGCGCCAACATTGGGGAGACATGAGGTGTTTAAAATTAAATTCAAAAGTGAACCCTAAAAGGGGCTGTGGCCTTTTGGGGGGCCATTTATTGGAGATCGAGCTCATTTTTTAATAGGCTTGGATGATATTCTGAAAACAGTTTTGGCTGGATTGACTTGTTCATTCTTTTGGCTTTGTGAAGACAAAAACCCTTGCAAGGAACATCCTATACATTAGTGAAAGATCTAACCTGGAGGATTTAAGTGATTTCACTAAGGAATTATACCAGGGCTTCATTGTTGGCTTTGCATCTTCAGTTCGAGTAGAGAGGTGTTGGAGTTGGGAGAAGGTTGGGCACCTATTTTGAAGAGGTTTTGTTGCTGCCTTCGAGATGTCTAGGGATTGTATGCTGGATGTCATTCATTTTGTTGGGGAAAGATGTTTCTGGAGGTGTGGCATCCATATTTGGGTTTTGTATTTTCTTGTTTTTTCTGATATTCATCCATACTACTTGTAAACAGAAAATGGTTATGTTGAATATCTCATTGTAATGTTATTTCATTATTTGGGTATCCATTATTTTGATGAAACATTGTACATCTTAGTTCTGAAGTAAGTGTGAAAATCACTTCTGGTTGTGGGTGTTTGTGCAATATTGTATTTGAAAGTATATTTCCGTATTTCATTGCTGCAAATGAGTTTATTGTGAAAACAATTTCTGCATGTCCGTCTACTTCTCTAAACAATTCAAACAGAAAATCAAAATGAAAAAATATGGTGCATATTACAGAAGCTTAGGTAAACTGTTTGATGGATTCTTTGTCTCATGTTGCTCATGCTTTCTCCTTTGGACATTAGGCATATTTAGTGGTTTCTGAATAAGTTTTTCCATCTAAAGGGAGTTGAACATATAACGTGTCAAAATAATAGTATATATCTGTAACTTGCATCCTGATGTATGCACTCAACTTTAAAAGACATCTTTGTTATGATATACTTATCTTGGTTTCTGTCCTACTCATAGATTCTTGGATTAAGATTCTGAAAAGTAATTCTGCCTTTTGTACAAAACCTTAAAAAACTGTGATGTATAGGATGTCCTATTTTTCATGGTGACATGTTCCCACCCTTTTGTCATGGGTCACTATGGTTGCCCCCTCATTATTTTCCTTGTCAAGGTTGTGTTTCTCAGATATTGAGGATACTTATAGGCATCCCCATTTTCATTTCACACGCATTTACCTCCCCTTAAGAGGGGACTTGATGGAGCATGCTGCATGTTGATATGGTCTTATCATTTTTGCTCTGCATATGTTTTGTCTTAAATTTCGTTTGCATGCAAAAAATGCAAAAATCATGTTAGGCTGTGATACTTGACATGATTTGTTGTCTTTCCAGTGATTTGCAGTTTGTTTATTTTTGTTCTCTTGGTTGATAGTATTGTAGTATAATTTTAAAATATTTATCTATATTTGAGCAAAAATGTTTACTTAGGATATATTTAATCATTATTGACATTGTAAGTCTTTGTTGGAATATTGTCTGGCAGGCTGAATTTCAAAATGTAAGCAATGCGGTACAGAGATTTGAGAAGTGTTCATCCTTGACAGCATCCATTGCATGGAAGTCCTCTACAAATGCCACTCAGCAACCGACCTTTATTTTAGGATTCAATTCCAATCTACCTTACTTCAATGTTGCAAAAGTAAGTGGATGGCATGAGTTCATATGCATGTATCTTCTCGATGAGTTGGGTTATGATGCATATGATCACTGAGTTTTTGTTAGTGGTTTACTATATTGTTGTTGATTTTAACGTTTTTATTACCATTTCTTTAAATTTTTGTCCCGAGAAAGGGGGCCCTCATTTTTCACTCTATACAATTTATGGCTAACTAATCTGTTTTTTTACATATAAAACTTTGTGCATGGCTAATTCCTTGCTAGAAGCAAAATATTTATATTTTAGGTTGTAGTAGCTGAGTGAATGCGTTATAATATGTCATGTCCCTTCCCATTTAGGTCGTTGAGCTCTCAGACTAATAAAGATATTTTTAAAAACCGTTATAAATATATTAATTAAAAATTTTCTAAGAATAGAATATAAAATAATAATTAAGAAAATAAAAAATAAAGTAAGATTTGAATTTCAAAAATATGCGCCAAAGTTTGGGCCCTTGCTCTTTCTCAAAGAAGGTATATATTTTGTTTTTGATGGATGTGCACAGGTATCTAGAGAATTTGGCAAGATTTTTGAGAATGTTTTCTTGAAGTTGTGCTTGCCAGGACTAAAACTGTAGTGGGTCTTCAAGGTCTAGTGATTGAAGGAGTCCAAAATCACTGTTTTTCTGATGCCAATCCAAGAGTACCTGAACTGGGCTTGAAGAGGTAGTTGCACAAGAATCATAACAACAGGTGTTACCCTAGACCTGCAGATATGATAATTATGGAAATCTTTAGTGTTGCAGACCAGATCTAAACTAGGTGATTCTATAGGCTTCATCAACTTCCCACATTGATCAATAAGGGTTACAAAAGTAATCAGATTGCTGCATCAGAAGCTGCTGACAAGGCTGAAGGCCTTTAAAATCATTTCACAAAGGTTATTACAGAGCTTCATCCACTTTTGGCATCTAGGGAGGTCTGGATCAAAGGAACACCCAGTGATTCCTACACACATATCAGGCAGATAGCAGCAATAAGGGGAAGGAAATTAGAATTTTGCTATGTTCCATGGCATTTCGGGGATGGGGACGGGGGGACGGCAAGGGACGCGTTTCCGGGACGTGTTTCCTAAAGGGCTAAAAATACGGGACGACAGTATACAAATTTTTAAAATATGTATATATATGATTTTTTCAAAATATATTAAGATATTATAGATAGAGAGAGGGAAAGAGAGAGAGATATGTCAATAATTGATAACAACAAGACAATATGCAAATAAATCACGGATTCATGAGTTACAACAGTAGTATAACAACATAAATGATAATTTCAGCAGTATAAATCAGTATAATAGCATTATAACGATAGTCTCAAACATCAAAACCATGGTCTATCAATATAAATATCCAAATCCAAATGTCTCAAACATGTATCCAGAAGTCTCAAACATCAAAATATAATAGGCTACAGGCATAGCCTATGAAACTAAGCCTCATTCTAGCTATCAATATCCAAAGACTCAGAATTATCCGAGTTGATAAGTAGGAGTATCTCCCTTTGGCAGAAGTGGATCATCCAATGGTAGCCCGACCAGTCCTGGCTTAAATTAAAATTATAAACATATTTAATCATGAATTTTTTGGCCAAATTTTTTCCCATGCCGAACTTAATTTGAATTTTATCATCCAGGGACACGAATTCGAACCTTGTGGGTGCCCCACATTGCCGCTTTGGCAAAAAGAATTAAAAAAATGCGTTTTTTTGTTTTTTAATGCCAAAAATCATCCGAATGTGTAGGGGACACTTTTTAATTTCAGGGACGGATACGGGACGTTTCGGGCGTCAAATAGGCATTTTGGGGCCGTTTGCTACATTTTTTAAAATCAGGGACGGTTGGGGGACGTTTCCCTTTTGTACCACTGACCCTGAAACGCTTCAGGGACGGGGATGAGTCCTCTGGGGATAGGAAACGCGTCCCCGTGTAACCTAGGAATTTTGCAAAGATATTAATCGCCCAAACCGCCTGTATCTGCACGCATTCCCAATCTGCACCAGTCACCCACCTAATACGGGGCTACCCCTGGATAGGGAAGCATCCAAATCAGGAATAAAGCTTGGGGACTTTGAGTGTTATCCCAAGATTGCAAACCCTAGTTATCATGCAAAGTTTCTGAAATGTAAGGGTGGATTCTCTGCTAGGTCCTTCAGAATTCATTTATGAATTTGTAGCTGAATTTTTTCGTTTAATAATAAATGCTGAAGGGTTGTGAATTTACTTTGGTTTATAGATTGCTCTAACTTCATTCTAGCTGTACAAAATTCTGTTCCATAAGAAATCTGAGTAAACAAGTGAATTCAGTCATAACTATGTGTAACTGGGTAGCTAAGGGTTATTGCATAATATCACTCTACATAGGGTTTAGATTTAGTCACACATGATGTTGAATTCAGCAATTGGATTCACTTAAGGACCCAATAGACACAAAACCCATGAAATGAAAATTGTGCCAACTTGAGAGTATAATTTTGAAACAATTTCAAAATGATAGAATGCTTCTATATTATGATGCTTCTAGAAGTTGAGTTACATGGTTGTCTTTGTATGGATCTAAGAAGGGTAAAATCTTGACAAAATATTGACTAAATTCATTGAGAATTAACCTTATGGACAAGTTTACTGTCTTAGTGATCTATATTAACATTGAGTTCAATTAGGGAGTGAACTAGCAAGTTTACTCGGATGGTAACTAGGATTTACTTCTAGTTCAGTTGCATTAGGTGGATATTATAAATTATTTGCATGCACATTTAACAATTTCCATAATTTTAAGTAATGTACATTGTAACCTAAGCATGAAGCATCTTTTGTGTTGGCCTTTTTGCAGTCTTGTTCACATTATTCTCTGCACTGCATGTGTTCCTTATTTGAATGTTCGTTTTTTACTTCCCTTTATCTGTAGGTGCAGAGTCTGCAGACAACAATTTTGGTACAGCTGCATTTCCAATGTTATTTTTGCATTTACTTATTTACCCCTAAGTTGATACTTACTCTACACTTGAATGATAGCGGCTCTGGTAAGAGATTTTATGTCTTCATTTGAAGGTTTTTTTAGTTTGTACCTTTGCTGCATGAGCTCCTTAAGATGTTCATACTGAACTTTTTAGCTGCCATGATTACAATAAAAGAGCTCATCATCTTCATAAGCATTAGGCTGGTCCACATCAACATGTTCATAACACTCTGGGGTACTAACTTCATTGAGGTATTCTTTCTTTTTAAGAGTGCAATAGCAATTGCACAATTTACTGAACCATGAGGCAAATACCATGCCTCACAACATAGGGAATCGTCTTGGACATTCACATGGTCCATCCTTAAAGGATTAGGGGACCCTTTGTCTTGATGTCTTGGATTTCCTTGTCTCGAAAGCTTTTTTTCATTTTGTCATTATGCCTTGGTCTTTTTGACCAATTGGTATTCTAAGGCTTGTTATGTAATCTATGCCCCTCATTGAAGTGTGTAGCTGCATGCTAGAAGGTAACATCTTCTCATTCCTTGTAAACATGCAGGATAAATCCTTCATTGCTCCCATTAGCTTGTCAAGCTTATCCTTGGTTGTGACAGGATTATTTAAGGTGCTTTATTTTGAGTTTAAATTTTCTAGACCCAGTCTTTTGACATGCTTGGCAGATGCTCTTATTTTGCTTTCTATGTTGATTGCCATGGTGTATAAGCTTCTCTTAAGGTCTGACAGTTCTTGTCATGAAGGCAGAATCCCAACTTAGCATCAAATGACAGAGAACTAAGCACATTCATTTATTCGAACTCAAATTGGAAGGCACTTTCCTCATTATCATAATAAATCATTGTTCAAATCAATAAGAGTCTCATTTACTCCCTTATTTTATTTTTGTTACCTTATGAATTGCAAACTTGGGGTCAACGCTTTCCCCATATTGCAACCTAAAAGTTATTAGAAATTCTTCCGATCACTCTACGCTATTGTTCATGAGGCTTCTATACTATTCTTTAGCTCTCTCTTGGAAAGACTGCACAAACAACTTCATTATGACATCCTCATCTTCAATTTTATATTTGTTAGTGACAGTAATGAATTTCTTGAGGTGTTCTTCCTCAATAATAACATTCTTACCGTGGGATTTCTTGCTCTTCCCCTGATTTTTCATTGGGTATCTGATTGGGATGATTGGGGACACAATGAAACTCCAACTTCCTATATCAGTCCGAAGGGTCGTGATTTTGGTAGGAATCTTTGAGTATGTTTTGGAATTGGGCTCTCACATTTTGTTGATGGGTGAATTGTTTTCACACCCGACAACCATAGACAGATTAGCACGGTATATGTCTTCTATTTTTAAGGGGTCTACACAAAATGAAAAGAAAGAACAAGAGGTCTCTTCAAGTGAAGTATCTAGAAATCTTTATAATGAAATTTCAGCAGCTAGTGACCAGAATGCAGTCGATCCCATGGAGATTAAAAATCAGATTTACATTAAGGAAGATGTTGGGCACAAGACACTTCATGATGACTTCCAGGTTGGGGAGGAGCTAGTGATGTTTAAAGATAAACCAGTTGCATTCAAACAACTACATGAAGATAAGGTTTCCTGTGATGGGATTCATACTTATGGAATTCTAATGGAGGCCCAAGATCAAAAGGTGGATGTGAAAGTTGTTCCTTTTCTTAGTGGAGCAGCCACTAGTGTTTTGATTACGCATGATGAAAGAGACTTTTTACAAAGTCATGTTGTCATTATTGATTTGTTTGAAGACAATCACATTAAGTCCCATCTTTCTCATGTGATAGGAGCTTGTGATCATGCTGAAACCAATGTTATGACATCAACCATTGATGGCAACGATAATGACACTTTGTATCAGCATGAGATAGCAGTGATGACACATGTGCTGGATTGTACCAGTTGGTTGCCACATGATAGTACTCAAGAATTGGGTACTAATGATGATTTGTGTGATGTGGATTCATCCCATGATTAGTTTGATTTTTCAAATCAGACCTTGGTAGATAAATCATAAAATCTATTGGTTGGTAATGGGTCCCAGGATCGTGATTTGGAGGGACTTGCAGTTACATTTGGGGTGGAAGTGTGTGAAGATACTGTCAAATCAACAATTTCTACAGTGTCTTCTGAGCCATCCTATTAGGTACATAGCAGAAATACCTTAGTTGATGATGGGTGCGCTGATGATTGCACACATGATGCTGCTTATCATGAGGTGAATGATGTAGATACAACTTCATATCACAGTGCGGATTTTGGGAGTAATATGTTTCGGAGTCCTCAACATTTGGTTGGGCAACTAAGGGTGAATGACAATATGATTGGCACAACCATTGAAGATTTTGATGTTGCTCGTCAGATGTTGGCTACTTATGATTGGGGCACTCCTGTGATAGAGGAGCATTGTGGTAATAGTCTTTCCCTTACAGAGTTTCATACACTTTGAGAAGCCATTGGAATAATGAAACAAAATTATTTATAGTTACTGGCTGACAAAGACTATCTTCTCGAATGGGATTGCACTTGTTAAGATGCGCAGAGGGGAAAGGAAGAGGTGGTAAACGAGCTCACTCATGAGCTTGAGGTGATTGTGAACTCCTTAGAGAGCACGTAGTTGGCCCTTCGTGAGTCTCAGTCACGGATTGAGGAGCTTACTGTTGATTTGAGTTTGGCCCAGTCTTTACCAGCTACAGATATAATGCAGTCTTCTACAGTGGCAGTTGGTAATGATCTTATATCCACGAGTTATGGCTGTGAGCGGGTTGAGGATGTGGCTACAGCCATCACAGTCGCAGGTGCAGTTGATACAATGGGATGAGTGCATCGACAGAGCGCAATAGAGAACCACATGTTGCACTAGGTTCTCCTAAGGGTAGCCCATTGACGGGTGATGTAGGGCTGATTTTGGGTAGCTCTTGTGATGCATAAGTGGATTCGTCAATGAGTTGGGTCACAGTTCATGACACTACTCCATCTTCTTCACGAGACTTATGCAGAGTATCACCTAGTTGGGAGGTTGGCTCTCATGTTAGTTTGTTTCCCTCTTCTGGAAGCAAATATGTTATTTCATCCCATGCAGTTGATTTTGATCGTTAGTTTGCTGAGGCACAGAGTTGGAGGGATCAGTTGAAGGTTACTGGAGAGAAGGTTGATTTAATCTTATCTCGCTTTGACTGCATGCATAATTATGTTGAGTACCTTCTTTGGAGAGTAGAATTTGAGGAGAGACAGTATGGGGTATGGGCTAGTACTCATATTTGTGATTTGAGGTTCATCTGGAGTGCTCTGGAAGCATTTAAATTAGAGTACCTCCAATTGTTTCATGTCAAAGAATATGCTATTGGGTATGCAGAGAGACTTGGCAAGACATCTACCCAAACTATTTGGGGTTAGAGTTTCGAGCCATCTCTTGATTCCAGAGTTGTTAGTGATGAGCCATTGACTGAGGTTGGAGCTTTCTACCTCAACTACACACTGAGGAGTGCTCATCATTTTTCTTTTGATCCACATGTGGAGGACTTGATGATGAATCGGTGTGGATTGGCTTCGCGGTCATACCATCCTTTGTGGGATGGGTATTCACCATCTTCAAAAGATGGAATTAGCGGCTGCAATTACCCGACTCAGTTGTTAATGGGAGATTACTTACAGGGACAACAATCAATTATCCATCATGCTTTTATGTATCCAACAGGGTTTTCTCCTTCTAGACCACAGGGATTTCTTATGGAAACATGGTTACAAGGTGATTATAGTGTCAGCGGGCATGATGGCTTGGTTAGTTTTCACATCCATGGGGGACTGATAGAGTGTAGTGTGAGATTTGGTGTAGCTGATGCTTCCAGATATTCCCACCTCCTTATGATGGATGTATGCGAGTTTCGTTTATACTGGGACTCAGGTCGTGACAAGGTTAGCACTGCAATTTGGGTGGGTCTTGTTGGTTGGCTTCACCACTTCTGGTATGGTGAAGTTGGGATCAGTGTTGAGGAGTAGAAGACTGGGAATATTCTTCTTGGCAGACATCTATTTAGGATTTGGGATCCAGGTATATTTGGTTGGTCACTCTTCAGTGTGCAGTGGAATCCTTTGTGTGCATCAGAATTCCAGTCTGGGTTCACTGGGGTGTATTGTAGTGTGTACATCGTGTGGATTACTTGCAGTCTTACTTTCAGTCCTCATGTACATGGTTTGTTTCGGATGCACTGGTTTAGTGAGCAGAGATTGGACATATGGGTTGTTGTTCATTTCTGTGCAACTGTTGTTATGCTGGTGCTGCAGTTGTGTTTCAGCTTGGGACATTTTCCAGTCTTCCATTGGATTTCCAGTTTAGTGGAGTTTCTTAGTAGTCGTGATTGCTTTGGGACAAGCAATCTTAGGGAGGGCGAACTTTAATGTCCTCATTTTTCATGAGCATTAGAGTTCGTGGGATTAGTTTATTATTTGACCCTCGTAGGCTAGTCCCTTGGATAGAGGGTCTTAGTTGGCAGTGCCAGAGGCTATTTTACCACTCTAGAGGTAAGGGATGTTCAGGTTTGCTCTGCGTTGAGTCAGATTGGCACACTTACTATTTATTGTAAGTTACTATTTCGGGAAAGTCTGAGTTACTATTTTTAGCAGGGCACCATAATAGTTTAGTGGCAGTACGGAGATTGGATGGCGTCAACATAGCCAATCCCGGTGGTGTCTCCTCATCAACCTGGGCCACATTTTCAGGATCAACATCCTATCGTAAAGTTGGAGTCTATCGATACTTTGGAGGCCGACGATCCTGAAGTTGAAGAGCAATATGCATGACCACTAGCTTCTCCGCTCGTCTAGAGGTAAGTCTCGTCATCTCGTGGGAGTGGATAAAGCCATATGTAGACCAGCTCCTCTCTGCAATAGAGGAACTAGCAACCTGTGCAAGGAGGTGAGAGGCAAGCACCTTCAACTGTGGTGTATCCCTCCGATGCCATGTCCACCATCCAATAGGATCTCTTTGTGCCAATACGACTATATAAGATCGCCTGTGGTTTACTCAATGTTGGGCCACAAAGTTTTGTAGGGTCAAGGAATTGTGTGCGAAGTATGGAAGCCTCCTCCTTTGGAAACATTTTATCAATGGCTTGTGTGAACCCATCTTATACCTTTGGATCATCACATGGAAGCACGCTTCCATCCATTTTTGCATACCATTTGGGATTTAGAGCATAGGCTTCCATATGAAGCGGGGTATTCATTATGTTCCACCTTCGCGTCACAATGGGCCTAATATGCTGCTCATACTACATCAAAGTAGGATCCTTAGCCAAAATTGTTTTCTTTATCTTCCCAAGCATACTATCAAATGTCTCATATATCTATCTAAGACTAGAAGGGTTTGTATGAACATATCTAATGACATCTATGATGGGTTAGATGACAGAACAAAGATATCTGCAAAATGCAAACAAAAGGTTCAAAATAATTTTAATCAGAATTTTAATATGAAAATTAGTATTCCAAGATTTAATTTTAAATAAAGTCAGCAACTTATTAGTTATTACTTTATTGTGGTCTACCAATTGTTATAAGAGATCTTTTGCTTGACCAATTTTTCTGGAGTTGAGCTTGAATTGGACCATCGGGTCCACTCCGAATTCACCACCATCAATTGTAGAGGTTCATGCACCTCAATCATCCTCTCCATCAAGATGAAGTGACATACCTATAATATCAATAGTATAATTATAAGGCTCAATGCAATTGGAATAGTGAATATCAATACACATGTAAGTTACAAAACTCTAGTTTCCTAATGTTTCCATAAATTGAAATTCAAATAATTAAATAAAATGAAGTAATTGGCATACCTTGTCTCAATTGGTTTGAGGAAGTCCTTTGGAAAAGACCTCAAAAGAGAAAGTGACATGCGGTGGTTGTGAATGAACATTTGAACCTCTCTAGCTTCGGATACCACTTGCATCACCCAATCTGTCTTCCCGATGTCTTATAATGCATTGTTCAATGCATGAATACAAGGGGTCCAAAAAATGTGCCTGTAAGCACCTTCCACCATCAAACCAGCTGATTTGCACACACATGCTGAATCTGTGATCACCTGTACAACAGTAGCGGGCCCAATCTCCTCTATGACATCTCTCAAAATGGTAGACTGAAACTCTGCATCATCACACTTCCCTAAACAATTCACGACTTTTAGAAAATAAGAACCAACAAGGGATGTGACAATGATATTGATGAGTGGCCGATGTTTAACATTAGTCCACCCATCCATCCAAATAGAGCAACCTAGCCTCACCCAAGTCAGTCTCATATCCTCCAACAACACATAAACCTTGGAGTACTCTTTGTCTAAGAGGGCAGCTCACAACTTATGATTACCAGGGGGTATGAATGAGGGACCCATAGTGGCTATATCTTTCACCATTTGTTTGAAATAAGAGGAACAAGACACATGAAATGGGATAGCATGAGCAAAAAAGAATTTGGCAATGGATGACTCTGCAGCTTCCCCTGCTTGTGCATTAAACATACTTTCAACCATTCCTCCCTTCTCACCACCACTTACCTTCCTCTTTCCTCTTATCTCAACATGACTACTACCAATAGAGGATGACATAGGCCTAGATGATTGTGCACTTGCAAAAGAAGGTGTCGACATTGCCAAACCTCGTTTCTCCATTTCAGCCTTTGTGTGCAATCTATGACACTCTATTCTCTCCTCTCAGGTTAAATTTGGACAAGCTATAATCCCATGGCATGCAATACCCAAAAAATGAGACTTCACCCTTATGTAGCTGTCCCGTAAAGTCATCCAAACAAACATGAGTCCTACACCCTAGTCCCCCTTGATTTTTTTTTGACCCTTAGGTGTAACATATTGGAGAAGAGGGTTTTCTTGTTGAAAGGGCCCTTTGCATATTTACTTATAATTGTTGAAGGACACTTAAACAAGTCAGGTTGCTGCCAACCACGAGCCTCAAAAACTTTCAAGTTTCAACTCTATTTTCACCACCCACTTCCAATTCATTCTCACTACTACCACCCTCATTGCTGCTCATTTTGATTTTCTTTGAGATTGAACAATGAATACTAAAACAATACAAAAAAAAGAATCAGACTTTTCAAGCTTCAAGCTTTGAAAAAATTGAAAAATAAAAGAATGGAATTATGTAACTTACCTCTTCCAAGCTTCAAGAAAGAGATTTGCTCTCTCTTTCTTCTATCACTTGCACTTGCTGCTGCTTCTCTTCTTTCAATGGCTTATTCAAACCTTCTTTTTTGCTGCTCTACTTGTTGCTATGAGAGAAATACAACATGAGCCAAAAACAAAACAAAATGCATTTTAGGGTGAATTTGGGAGGAGGGGTCCACATAAGAATAACAAAGAATGAGCATTTTAAAAGAATTTTATGTTGTTTCAAGTGGCCACCTCTCATTTCCGTCGGGGACGACTGTCCGTCCTGGGGACAGTTAAGGGACGACAAAGGCGTCCCCAGCCATCCCTGGGATGTACAACCGTCCCCTAAAAAATTTTGCAACCTCCTTGGGTTTTTGGGACATTTCGTGCAAATTTTTAAAAAGTGGGGATGGGGCGTGGATGTCCCCTGGCCGTCCCCTCGTCCCCGAAACATTTTTGGTACAAGGATGGGGGTTTTTAGGTCGGGGATGCATTGCGGGGTAACACAGGTTTGAATCATAGAAACAAGACTCTCACTCGACACAGACTCAGCAAGGCTGACCCGACTCGGGACTCGGCAAAAAATCAGCAAATTACTACTTTCTAGTGAGTCTTACGTAGAGCGAGTTTCTGGAGAGTCACGAGCCCCTAGGACTTGGCTAGGGTCACTTGGCTCGAGACTTGCTAGAACTCGGAGAGTCCTGGAAAATTCAAATAATTTTAAATCAAAGGGCCAACATACCCATTTGCTGCAACTACAAAAAGAAGTCTCCTCCAAAGGCCACAAAGTGATAGTCTTTGTGTTTGTGGACCCTCAATGCCTCCAAATTAGCAATAAATACTCCTCAAACCCTAGCTGCCAATTCTCTCAAAACCCCACACCTATCGCTAGCAAATCGACCAACAAAGAGGAAGGGTACAACTGGGAATAAATGACAATAAACAATAAATTCTTCAATAAAGCTCTCTCAGTGACTTGTAATCTCCACTTCGAATCCTTATTTAAAAACCAGAAAATAGTTCTCCAATAAATCCCCAATGTGATTCTTGGATGAAACCACCAATATATCCTCTAGGTTTGATCTGTCACTAATGAAGAAGACGTTTTTCACATGGATTTTCCTTCTCACAAAGCCAAATGATGAACAAGCTCATTCCAACAGAAGCTTGTTATCAAATATCACCAAGCATAATGAAAAATGAGCTCAAAATGCCTCTATAAAGGCTTTTCAAATCATGCACCTTATAAAAACAACTTTATCATATAAAAACAACTTTATTTCACCTATGCGCCCACCTAAGTCAAAGTTCACTTTATTCAAATTAAATAATGCTAAAGTTAAATCTTAATTTAACATTAAAAATTATTTGCATTAAATGCTCTGGAGCACATTAACTGCCAAATATTGACATCAAATGCATTTACGGACATTCCCAAAATAGAAAACTGGCAACTGACCAAGTCGTTGTTCAACCTAACACTTATTAAAAATAGTAAAAATAGAAAAATTGCCCAAATCTAGTCCAAAAAAGGTCATAAATACAAATCTCAACTGATTGAGCTCAATGCAACACCTATTGTTGCCAAATAAACTAGATTGAACGGTCACCATGAGTCCTTTAACCTTAACTCATTAGCCTTTGGGAACTTGCTGAATAGGCTAATAGTCATTGTGTTGATAGTGCTTAGGAGGGGACATGACAATTTGCAACTAGGAAAGGATATGAATTGCTTTCTTGTATTGGTATATTATAAGATGTGACAAGCACAAAGGATTATTGCATTATATCTAAATGAGTCGTAGATATGGTATGACAGCCTGAACAACTAATCTTTGCTACTTATGATCAAGTTAAATTACAACAAATACGGTACAAGTAGAAATAGATTAACAATAATTTGGAGGTATGAAAAACATGCATATATTTGACAAAAAAATGATGGAATGATCAACACTCAAATTGTTATTGCAATATAATGAAATGGGCAGTGCACTGATATAGATCTTATACCAATCTTACACACATTTTAATTTGAAACACTTTATATGCCAGACCACATTGAAATAGCGGAACATTGTTTGATATATTGGCAAGCCATAGTACTCTAGAAATTTGAAATATTTATAATCAACATCTATGTGATCCCTAGATGGAATCCGCTCGAAGGACACAAGGTTTTTCGTCCTTGCATCACCTGCACACCAAGGGTTTTTGTCTGTGAATGCTTCAAACTCCAAACTGGAAGGAATAGTGAATGACATAATCAGATGCTTTGCTTTGAGCTTTGACCTCTTATTTAAAAGTTGCCTAGTTTTGGTCCTCCATTTTATTTTTTTAATTTTTAATTTAATTTTCCTTCCAAGTGTTTAAAAATACTTTTAAATTACATTTAAAGACCCTTTTTGAAATACATTTGAATAGTGTTAGAAACATTTATTTTAGTATTATGTGGGACATATAATATATAAGTTGCGCATTTGAAAATAAAATAATAGGGCATGGCATAAAATATTGTTAATTCTTTAAGTTTTGAAAAGGGGACATGACAGCTATGCATTGTGATTGGATGACATTTGATAAAAGTCAACCATGAATTTAAGGACAGTATTCAGCATTCTGTTGTGAAGGAATTAATTTTTTTCTCAACAGTTAAGTTGCCAGTCCCGGTTTGGGCTCAGATTCGGGTTTGCGGGTTCAATTAAATTTTATTTAGGGTGGGTTCGACTTCACTTTGGGTTAGTTTGTACAAAATCATATAAAAATAATAAAAAGAAAATATCCACATATATGAAGCAGCAAAGTTCATAATACATCACTGTTAATAGTAAAGTAACATAGCAAAATATATTACCATATATATTAATGCTTTTGTCCAAATAACATAGCAAAATTCCAAAATATACCACCATATCAATGTTTCAGTTAAAAGTAATAATGTCAACATTAACAATCAGCCATCATTGATCAAGTATCATCAAAAGTCATCAAACATATCATTATCTTCCTGCTGTGGTAAATTAGAAGCACAAACTATGCCACTAGCATCGGTACTAGTAATGTTAGCCCCACGAGCAACCTCATGATCACTAGGTAGTTCATGATCATCTTAATCAACTCCTAGTGCAACAAGGTAGGTAATTGATTTACCCAACACCGCATCCTCTGGTTCGACACCCCACTGCTTTGCCTCCCCTTTTTTTTAGGTATTGTCTTTGTGTGTTAAGAGCCTCAAGTTTGAATGCACATAGACCAAGTCTTCCGCCCTCTTGGATTGTAGTCTATTGCACTTTATTGAGTGGATGGAGTATGTGCTCCAATTCCTCTTGGATGACGATGAACTAGAATCCTACGAAGATTTTCAATTTTGAAATTAGAGTTAAGAGTTGTGAATAAAATTTTTAATTATAAATTCAATATTCATCGACAAGAATTTAGAAATTACAATCTTGAGAGTAAAGAATTTACTTGTAATAAAACTTTGATGGCAATGGGTTGTAGGTGCTGGTATATTTCTCCATTGAAGTACCGCCATTTTCGAGCATCAACACCTTCCTTGTCTTCAAGAGTGTCAAGACTACAATCATTGGTGCTTGCGAAACTCATGAATTTAGACCTCACCATAGGCAGTATGTGATCATGAAAGAGTCTACGAAGGGCTGCCTTGTACCTATGAGCATCTTCAAGGTCTCTATATGGGGCAACTCTAGTGCTACTCTCATTAAGGACCATCCGAAAATAGTACCTGGGGCTCAATGCAAAGTCAAGGAGATGCAAAGGGGTAGTCATTTTGTTCCATCTCTCCACCATGATTTTTTGTAGTTGCTTTAAGAATGTTTCTTCAGGATCTTGCTCTTTCTCATTTATGATTTTTTTCATATCCTCAATCATGGAGTCAATGCCATCATATACCTCACCCAAGCAAGGCCTATCCATGTTAGTTTATCAAATCATGCAGGAGGTACTCGACATGATCCCACCATGAGTCATCTAGTATCATTGCCTTAATGGCAGCTACCTATGCACTGCTAGATTGCCTCCATATGCTCCAATTAGAACTGATTACCATTCTAGACAATGCCTTTTTAACCTTCACAAGGTGTCTCAAAACAATAGTGTTGGAGGCAAAATGGGCCTCAACAACCTATTTCAAAATAAAAAAATAATAAATTAAAATCAAAATTAAAATTAAAAAGTTAGAAAGTTTACTAAAGTCTAAAACATATTTAAATTTTTATTAATTTAAATTACCTTCAAGAGCTCCAATCTCGAGAATTGTCTAAATATGGCTTGTGACATGTGGGGGTTCGTGATAAACATTTGGATCTCCTGGGCATCATCATACATTTGTTTTCAACTTTCTTGCCAATTTTTGGCAGCATTAGGTTGATTGAGTGGACAACACAAAGTGTCCAAAAAATGTGTTCATAGTGCTCCTCGACTGATCAACCCTTCAATTTTTGGCATTGTCTGTTATCACCTGAACAACATTTTGAGGGCCAACTTGCTCAATGGCTTGGAAAAGAATGTTTGCAATAAATGGACCCTCCATTTTCCATTCACAATCCACTAGTCTAAAAAACATTGCACCTCTTGTGGACATTGCAGTAACATTGTCCAAAGGGCGATTTCTTGCATCTTTCCATCCATCAGATACTATGTGCACCCCTGTTTCGATCCATGAATCCCTGATTGACTCCAAGGAATTCTCTACATGTTTCAACTCTTTTTTCTATAAAGTGGTGCACACCTTCTCATAACCTGGTCCCTTGCCTTCTCATAACCTGGTCCCTTGACCCCCTTGGAGCCTCATTAATTGATCTCACTATTTTTTGCTAATACGGTGAGCGAACAACATTAAATGCTAGTTCATTTACATAGATGCATCTAACTGTGTCTTGATTTGCAATGTTTCTAGCTTAATTGTGTAATGTTGTTTCCAATGGCCCCTTTGTTCTATTATTTGACACTGGTTTGTGAGGCACAGACAAGAATGGATGACCCTCTATGAGTTGTTGATTGGAAATTGAAAAGCCCTAGAGGCCTTTGGTGCTTTTTTACGTCTAGACCTTTCGAAAGGATGAACAATTGCATTCCTAGCTGCTTCTTCTACTGGTCTTTTCTCTTCAATATATTGAGTACAATAGAGTTTGCAAGAAGGGTTTTAGGTGGAGGCTGCCCTTCAACTCTTGGTTTGCCTGTACAAAACTTGATGTCTTTCTGAGGGATAAAACACAAATGTGGTTTCACTCTACTATAAGAGCTTTTATATTCTGCTTTGCAATGGCTACAAATCTAAAGGAAACCTCCACCTGGAAGTTGCTTAACCATTTCCACATATTTCCATAGTGGAGAGCCCGAGTCTATTTTGAACCGGGAGTTCCGAGTGCTAGAAGTACTTGCCATTTTATGAATCTATAAACAACAAACAAAGCCACAAACCAAAATAAAAAAATAAAATAAAACTAGAGAGTTCATTTCATTTTGTAAAAAAATGCAAAAAAAGAAGACAAAAACCAAACGAAAACAACAAAAACCTAGCTCTGTTGTTGAAATCTTCCTCTTCAATGTCTTTGAGGGGTTCTCAACACTTGCAACCACCTAGGAATAACTCACAAACCAGCTTAGAGCATGCAACAATCACCCTTCAGCACTCTTTGAGCAATGGCAAGCAAACAAGAAAGTTTAGCAATGGATGTAAGAAGTTTTGTTTTTCATTCACAAATTCACAAATGAGATATGTTTCACCTTTTTAATCTTTTTAGTGGTCTATTTTAGGGTTGGAGGGTCGAGTTGACCAAAATAGACCCAAAAAAGCTTTTAAAAAATAAAAAAAGTTGCCAAAAACCCATCAAATTCTTCCTAGGTTCAGTCATTGAGATCAAAATTTGCTCGAAATTCTTCAACATTCTCCTTGGGTCCGACAGAGCGAACCTGCAGGCAAAATGCGGGACCCTGTCCGGACTGGGACCCTGAGCCTTCAAGGAAGAATTTGGTAAGTTAGCTTAACGGTAATAGTTGTTGAAGCTTCTACATTTCATATGTTACTGTGATATTGCTATCTTAGAAATAGAGGATAAATTATTCTTTGTGGCCAAAGAATGTTTTTTCCTCACACTATAGAATATTATCCAACGTCTTAGGTGGATCAATGGAACTAGATTATAATGGACACTTAAAGTAGTGTTTAATTCTACAACAACATTTATTAGATGTTCTAGGCAAGCCATTTTTGCTCCTAGGAATTTAGGATGATGCTGACATTCATTTGAAAAAGATGATATGATGTGTTGATTTTGAAGTAGTGTTTGTAGCAAGTTGTGCAGATCTTTAGTTTTTTGTGTGCTTCTTATAATTTTCTCTGTTGTAAGCTTAGTTATGTTAGAAGCATCTATGCTGCAAGTTCTTACAATCACAGCAAACATGTCTGATTTTGTACATTTTCTATTTCAACACTAAATTTATTATCGTCATGTGGAGATTAAAAAATCTTTTGATATTTGTATTCATGCAAGTGGTTTTTCATAAATGTTGAAAGTAAATCTTATGTCTAAAAGACCTTTATTTCATAGATAGTATAGAATAAACAAATGCTAAATCAATACGATGGAAAAAATAAATTGTATATAACGTGTTAACCTATATCTTGAAAAACTTGAGAGTTCCGATTCAGATTGCTGATTCTTTATGTAGACCTAGAGACAAATCCCAAGTTGCATGAAAATTGCAGTTTAATCCTAGTTTTATCTGCAAAATTGTAGTTAATCCCAATATTATCTGCAAAATAACAGTGTAATCCCAATTTTATCAGTCCTAGTTTGGCATGAAATTAAAAATATATATATTTTCTTTCTTTTTTTTATGGATTTTCACTTTTCAGAAATTCTAATGTTCCGATTTTTTCATAGTTAAATCTTTGATTAATTAAAAAATGGTTATCATTTGGTTTGCCGAGTGAATCCGAAGAAAGATTTTTGCTATCGTGGTATATACCTTAGAAGCATAAATCGTTTTGGAAAAAAAATGGCAAACCAGAGTAGGATTTTTTTCAAAAAATCGGGAAAATATCGGATTTACAAAAAAACGTAAGTTACCGCTTCGGGTTCGGATACGAGAACCTAGTACGTGGGTATGTGATTTTTTTTTTTGCATTTGGGTACATATGGGTACTTGTGTGTATATATATATGCATTATATATACAAAAAAATAAGAGAAATATATGGAATTGTAAAACTAAATCATTTCATAGTATGATGCTTGATCATTGATCAATGCCAAATGCCAAAGATAAACATTAAAAATTTAAATACTTGATCATTGATCTATGTTCACGATTCTAATGAAAATCATTACATTGAATTACTAAATTACAAAATGAAAATGTAGTCCATGAAAGTTTGAAACATGATTCAATGTTCATCAGTCATAAAGTGTTCATCAATCATCATAGGGATTATCAAAATAATCATCATCTATGGGATTTTCAGTAGCTGCAAGTAGATCATCATCATCATTAGAACCCAAACTGGTTCTACTAGCACTAGATGTACCATGTGCTATGTCATCATAATCATCCACATCAACCATAGTGGCTCTAGCAAGATCTTGAATTGTTGCATCCAAGTCGGCAGACTCGGGTGCTACATCCCAAAGCTTCTCTGCGCCCTTCTTGTATTTTGGATCCTTACGTGCCAAGAGGTGCAAATTGGTATGAATAAACAACAAGTATTCAGCTTTTTTTGCAGCCAACCAGTTACGCTTCATAGAGTGGATAAAGGAGTATGTACTCCAATTCCGCTTAGCAGCAGAAGAGCTTGCAACCTAGAGAGAAAACCAACAAAATAAAAAATACGAGATAAATTCAAGAATGTTATGTGTTAAATTCTACAATGCAAGTGGCAAAAAAAGGGAAAAAATTTAAAAACTTACTCGTGAGAGGATCTTAATTGCAACAAGTTGGAGGTACATAAAATCTTGACCATGGACATACCACCATCTAATAGCATCCATTCTGCTTTGGTCATTGACAACACAAGGGGAAAGATCTTTTCCTGAGATAAACAATCCAAATTCTTCCCTAACACTTGCCCCTACCTCTGGATCACTGAAGAGTCTACTAAATGCCCTCTTGTACCCATTCACAACTTCAGAATCTCTATATGGTGGCACTCTACCTACAATAGCAAGTACTTCTGCATTATAGTACCTGGGAGATAGAGCATATGCTAGGAGGTGCAATGGTGTGGTCATCTTGTTCCAACGATGAAGTACAATTGCTTTCACCCTTTTGTAAAAGGTCTCTTCAGGATCATTCTCTCTCCTTTGTATTAACTGGGATATCAAATGATGTTCATGTAAGTTATCTTGATGTAAGTCAATTTAGAAATCTCTCGATAAACAAGGATAGAGGAACGTATTATAACTTACCAATTTTATTTTCTCCAACGTTGTGTCCATGCTCTCATAGACATCCCCCAAGCATGGTTCATTTGTGTCAGCAAACCAAAGCATAGACATGATAGGTTCGGTGAATTCTAATACATAATCCACACGAGCCCACCAATCATCATCCAATATCAATGCCTTCACCTTTTGGGCCCTCACTGAATTTGATTGCTTCCAGATACCCCATTGGCTGCTAATAATCATTTGCGCCAATGCCTCTTTCACCTTCACAAGTCATCTAAGAACGATTGTGTGAGATACAAACCGGGTTTCAGCCACCTAAGAACATGTTAATAGTAAGTTAATAACACATTTAAAATATGTAAACAACACAAAAAATATTTTATTCAATTATGTAAAACATGACATAAAATGATAAATGAAACTAAATAAATTAAATTTTAAAATTTACCTTCAATAATTCCAATGTCGAAAAGTTTCTGAAAATTGCTTGTGACATATGGTGGTTTGTCACAAACATCTGAATCTCCTCACCCTCATATGTTTCTTTCACCCATTCTATTTGGATGTCAATTGCTTGCATTGCCAAATTGAGCGAGTGTACAGTGCACGGTGTCCAAAAGATGTGTTCATATCTAGCCTCTACCAAAGCACCTGCAGCCCTGCAAAATTTTGCATTGTCCGTAACTACTTGGACAACATTATGCTGACCCACCGTCTCAATGGAATCAATGAGAATTGTGGAAATGAACTTTGCATCTTTCACTTCCCCCTTCATAGTCAACCGCCCTCAAAAACATTGCCCCCTTGGGGGACACAACAATAACATTGATCAACAAACGGTTTTTGCAATCTTTCCATCCATCAGAAGCAATAGACACACCATCTTTCACTTCCCCCTTCATAGTCAACCGCCCTCAAAAACATTGCCCCCTTGGGGGACACAACAATAACATTGATCAACAGACGGTTTTTGCAATCTTTCCATCCATCAGAAGCAATAGACACACCTGTTTGAACCCAAGAATCTCTAATTGGTTTTAATTGGGCCTCTACAGATTTTCTCTCTTTTTGCAATAAGGTTGTGCGCATCTTTTCAAATCTAGGACCTGTGAAACCAGAAGGTGCATTATTTATTGCTATCAACATCTCCCTCAACATCTCTTTCCAATAAGGTGATCCCACCAAGTTGAATGGAAGACCATTCGCAAAGAGGCAACGTGCAATTTTTTCATCACCAATATCTCTTGCCTCATTTCAAATGCCTTCTCTAATGGACCTCTCTTGCGGGTGGAGATTTGTGGTTCTACATCTTCATCCTCCGTAGAAGGCATAGGCAAGAAGGGATGTCTAGAGGCTGGTTGAGAGGGTAGTGTTATTGCTTTTTTTTCCTGGAACTATAACCACTTTGTTTTCCTTTTGCAACCAATTTGTCAGCATCTTCTTGTTCTTTTTATAAGTGCTGGCATTTGTCCAGGAGACAACCCCTTTTTATTTGGCCCTGGGCCCTCACACATGTTAATCCCTTTACCCCTAGGGCCCCAAAAATGAAGTTTGACTCAGTAGTAGGAGCTATTATATTGTGAATTGCAAAAAACACATTTCCAAAGAAACCCCCAACCTCTAGAAAGTTGTGAAATTCTTGTAGTGTCTCCATAAAGGAGACCCTTTATCAATTTTAAATTTTTGAGTTCCCTCCCCACCCATTGACCTTTGACTACTCATTGTTGCAATCTATAAAAAAGTGAAAAAAACCTACTTCAAAACTTATTCACAAACTTGAGAAAAATTAAAATTCATCAAAAACTTGAAACACTATCAAAAAACTAAAGAACATGGTTGAAATGCATACCTTAAACACTCAAATCTGCTTTGTGGAAGGTATTTGGCACTCCACAATCGATCTCCTTCGAATACAATCACCTCACTTCAAATTGACAAGATGGAGAGCAAAATGAAAGAGCAAAGTGAAATGAAAATGTGTTTGGAGGCCTCATATGGGGGCGTTTTAGGGTAAGAAGCCAAAAAAGTAATAAACAAATGTTTTTTTTAAACTTTTGGGCCCACTTTCCTCAAATGAGTCATCGGTTCCTGTAGGTGCGCCCGGGTACGTGCTTGGTGCACCCGGTGCGAGCTGGGTGCGCGCCCAGCCTTGTGGGTGCGCACGGGTCCGTGGGTGTGTGGACCCAGGCACACCCAGCTCGCACCCTGTGCGCACCCGGACTAGGTACGCACCCGGACCCGGTTTGAGGGTCCAGGGTGCGAACCCGGTAACTTAGAAAAAAACGTAAAAACTTGAAGAAAAATAGTAAAAAATTACTTTTTGCTTCAATTAAAGGGCATTTCCACCTCACAGATATATTGAAAGCAAATAAAATTTAGAGTTCAAGTTTCAACCCATAAATTGTAGAAAATAGGTTTTCATTGTTGAATGTTTATATTCATATTGCTGATTTCATCGTTAGAAAATAAATTTTCATATAATATACACTTACGGTATAAAATTCAACAGTAAATTTCAACAAACATTATATAAATAATAATATACAGTTGAGGGAATATAATATACAGAAAATAAAGTATATAATACAGTATATAATTAATTAACTTATTAGTATAATACAGTAGTATGATTAGTTAATTAATTATATTGCTGTATTAGTATAATACAGTATTAAAATTTACTGATAACTTAAAATTTATTAACTGTATATAATTTAAAATATACTGTTAACAATATAATATGTACTGTATATAATAACAATTTAATAGTATACAATTTAAAATATACTGTATAATATACAGTCACCAATGTACAATATACTGTATATTATATACAGTGTATATAATATATAGTATATACTGTATATAATAATATAGTATACAATATATTAGTGTTAACTGTTAAAATATACAGTATAGTATTACCGTTTACGTATATAGAAAAGTTACAAACAAAGCATAAAATATACAAACGATATTTACGTAAACATAAAACATATACAGTATGAGTATTGCGTTACCGTAAACATAAAATTTACAGTATAAAATTTACAAACAAAACATAAAACATAAAAAACCTGGACTTCTCAATTGATATTTTCCTCTTTTTATGTCTGCGCCTACAAATCCTCTGCCCTGCAAGTTGCGTTGATAAGAAACGATTTGCTGGAGTCGTGTTTATAAGAAAAAGTCACGCATTTTAGGGTTTTTCACGCAAAAAAATCCTGTAATTTTTTTCGTGATTTGTTACTTATTTAATTGTGATTTTTGGCGATTTGTTACCGATTTAATCGTGAATTTTTCGCGAAAATCGTTGACTGAAAGTTGATCAGTTTTATGCGATTTTTTGGGGAAAAAATAGGGTAGGTACTGATTCCCGATTCTCGATTCCCGATTAATCGGTATAATCGGGATTTTTTTCCCGATTTCTGCTTCTATTACTATATACAACGCTGTTATTAGATTCTCAGAAGTTAATATTTAATTAATATTCTAATTAACTTATTGCATTCTTATAGATTTGGGAGTTTATGGAGGTTCATCAACACTGGCATCCAACTGCAGAGTTTATAGTGCCAGGTGAAGATGCAGATCAAGTATATGCCATTTCATGGGCACCTAATATTGGCAGGTACTGGGATCCAAAATTATGTAATCTTTGATGTAATTCTATATTTTTTGTTCAAGTATGAAATCATATATGCTTTCTTTACGTAAGGACATATTTATTGTAATTATTTTATCCCAATAATCATAAAGAAGAATATTTACGTCATAGAATCAATAATTATAAACAAGAGTCACCCACCAACACTAGGTGGAAAACTGATCCCACAAGATACACCCCATAGTAGGCAGCCAAAAAATGTAAGAATCATGGGTTTCTGGCTCCATTGTTAGTTGTTCGTGTAGTATTTGTGCATGATCATGCCTATCAATGCTGCCTCATTATGGGAAAGGCGGATTGGTATTTACTTTATTATATTGTTCTTGTGCTCTGATTGTCTTGACACTTTATTGTTGGCTTGCATTGCTTTGTCGGTGTAGGGATCAGGACCTGTCATTATATCGATGGCTCAAAAATTGAGACTCAGTAAAAACTTGGCAGGCCAAAATTTTGACTTGGATTTTGGGACTAAGCAAATGCTTAGTATATATTAAAATATACTTAAATCATAAATTCATTTTAATAACATGCAAACTATTGAATTTAGAAAACACATTGGTAGTTCTAATAGTTTTAGACCAAAAATAAAATACAATGCACAGTTAGTATCATATAGGAAATGATGATTGATCATAAATCATTACCATTAGATATTTTACAGATTCCTCCAACTAAATCTTGTCAATGGCGTCATCTTCAAATTGGATTCATTGGGGAAAATGTGATCCTCAAGGATACCATGATAATCATCTAATTGAGCCTCCCGTAATGCTTCCGCTTTCCCTTCCATCTATGCTTTCACGTCTACTTCCCTCTCAAAATAATCAATCTACCTTGTAGTAAACATGGGCTTCAAATTGTTAGCAATCCAATTGGAATATAAATCAATGTTACCCAAGTAAACTGCATCACAACTTTCCTTACCCTCACCCTTTTTGATGCAAAGAGTAAGGTTGTATTGCACTAAGCTAATGTCATTGAGGTGCTTTTGGGTCAACTTCTTCTGTAACTTTGTGTAAGTGGCTTTAAGCGTGCTACAATTTCACTCACATGTAGAAGTGCTAGAGAGTCAGCACAAAATATGGATATCATGGTTATGAAGATTTAGTGTTTTTGTGCTATAATCTTCCTACCTTAAACAATAAAAAGAACACTTATGACTTTGTAAGTAAACTAGAATTGCACTTATTAAACAAGTCTACTATCTATAGGACTAGTGTTTAACTTTTAGAGCACTTAGTTATTTATGTGGTGGTTGGGTCATTCTCCTTTGAATGCATTGAGTTGAATAAACCCTCCCATTTGCACTTATGTAAATCTATAACTCGTGAATACTTTTGTCTCTAAGGGTTTTGTGGGGCATATTCTTGTTGTATGTATAAAGGTCATTGATAACCTTCTCATCTATTTTAATGAAATTGAAGAAGAAAAACATGGGATTCAAGTAATAGGCCGTTGCATGTATGTTTTGTTGGAGATGGTTGTTCCACCTTTGATTAGTTATACACCAAATGATGTAATGATCCCTTTTCATTGAGTCCACATTTGTGGGATCCTTGAGTCCATTTCTATACTTCTTGGTGGGCTAGTGGTGACTGCTAGATAGATATTATTGTTGAGGATTGGCTTCATTCACCTCTAGTATTTAAATTTTTTACAAGTTTCTAGACCATTTCTTATATTGTAGGGGCATTTTCCAAATTTTAAGAGGTGAGTTGGAGATAAGATCATCACCATTAGTGTGCATTTCATTAAAAGTGCCTAGGGACAATCTATTCATATTTCTAAATGGTTTGGGTTCAAGTTCGCTGGTCCTAACGCATTATCTCAATTCTTTTTGGCAAGTGGTTCTTGAGGTATGATTGATTACTGATGAGAGGTCATGGTTTGTTGGCTACTTGAGCACTTTAATGTTATGGCACTACTGCCATGTTTTGATTAAGGTAAATGCTTTTGACTAGAGCTATAGACCAGAATACAGGGGAAGGGTCTGAACCTAAAAACACATCAGCAGAGGAGGTGAACAAAGCATGTCTCACGAGAAGAGAGACAAAAACTAGAGAAGACCAAAGGGACAACAAAGACCAGCCAATGCTTTTGACTAGAGCACGGAATTGGAAGCTGGAAATGGAAAGAACCTAAAACTAGCAACAAATCCAACACGATCAAGGTGGTTTAAAACTAAACTTCAATAGAGGCTGCAGATGAGGGGTAGAACATGAGTGGAAAGTCTCTCCATTCTTTGTAGGAAACTCAGTTGAAGCATTTCCAAGCACATCATCCAGTCGCTTTTTGTATTGCATGAGGAGTAATTGCTTTCTTTACTGAGGGTTTTCAAAGGACTCAAAAATCAATTTGTTCTGTAAATGAGGAATCTGAAACCTTGCCATTGTGGTCACACACAGTAGTATCCGACACCATCCTTTTAAAATATGGCTGAGGGCATCCTGCACTAGAAGTGACTGCATTGTGGCACACAATATCATGCCTATCTTGGCAAATCACGAAGAAGTGTCCAACATTGTGGAGGTGATACAGTCAAGAGGTATCATAATGCAGTTCTTGCTCCCTGTAACATACACCCTTGTTTTTTTTTGTTTGATTTCTATGTTGATTTGTTTAATAGAAGAAGAGGAATTGCAAAAATGGTATACCAATGTATAGATTTTTTGCAGCAAATAAACAAAGGAAGCAATTTGCAGATACAACATTTTTAGTGCTCACAACCAGTTTTAATCTGAAAGTACAAAACAGTAGCAAAACTAGAGATAAACAGAATATTAAATCTCATTACAATCAAATATTCAACATACCTATTTGCTGATCTAAAATATTGTACAATAACAGCCATAACCAGCAAACTGGTGTCCATAAACTCTAGGCGCCACTCTCAAAACAACACCAAAGGGGACAACCTGATGAAGAACTGATATAACATGTAATGTCCCCAATTTTAAAGTGACAATTAAATATATTTTTATTAAGTTGTCAAAAAAAAAATTCAAATGATGAATTAATATTAATTAATTTAATTAAATAATAATAAAATAATAGAATATTATGAAATGTCACTTTATTAAATTAAGTTCTCCAACTATGATTAAGTCAGCCATGTCGGCCTAATGTTCTAGATGCTTTTTGGAGTTCTTTATAAGGAAGGGTTTTTGCATTGTATTGGACATGTTCAAATGTTTATTGAATTTGATATTCGATTCATTTCCTTTGAGGAGCGAACTTCTAAGGACAAAAACTGTTAGAGTTGAAGGTGTGGATGAAACCCTATTCCTTCCCATGGAGTGTTTACAAGGTGGTAGGCACTGTTGAGCAAATTTGTCAAGTCTCTATTGGAGACAAATTTATAAGGGTGCACAATTATATATTTGCTTCTATTTCCTATTTGAAAAAAAGGGAGATTATGTTCTGAATATTTGAAGTGTTGCTGGAGATTGGCATGGGTTCTAATGTTTGATGCTGATATGAAATATTAATATTGCCGAGATTATACTATGGATTATATGGTTAGAGAAGGTATTTGACTAGAAGGGTATTTCTTAAGAGTGGCATTAAATATCTCCTTTGAGTTTACTCTCATCGCAATAATTTGAAAGCAAGGAGTATAGACAATTTAATAAAATATTTTGTCTGCTGTTAATCTGATGTCTTGCGCACAATATTATAAATCAGGCATATTTTATTAAGATTATAGTTGGATGGAGAGAAATAATCTGTTTCTAAGGCACAATATTGTTGGAGTGGTGATTACATTGGTCCATCGCAACTATACCGTGCCGCCGAAGATTATTAAGGGAAATATTATATGATCAAGGGGTGATTAAGTTTATGAGTAAATATATTCTGGATCTTATAAGGTTTGATCGATAAAGATACAATATCTATAGATGTCGTGAAGATTTGAATATCAAAATGGTTCTTGCTTTGTAATCAATAAATATAGAGATTGGCAGTTTGGTTCACCTATGTGTCTACCCTTAATTGATTTGTGATACTCCAGAAATATATGAAGTCTTTCAAATTTGGGAATTTTTCTTACTCATGTGGCTGAACTTGTGCACTAGGAGTCTGAAGAATAATAGCCAAAGGTGCATGAACGGGTATAATGTAATGTCCTCATTTTAGCTCACCATGTTTTGTGGTTTGGTTTAGTCTATCATTGGCCCTCGTAGGCTAAGTCAGATGGTTAGAGGGTCTCAGTTGGCTGAACAAGAGGTCAATTTCCATTCCGGAGGACAGGTGTGTTTAGGGTTGCTATTCGTTTGGTTCAGTTTGGCACACTTAATATTTATAGTAAGTTTCTATTTCAAGAAAGTCAGGATTTCTATCCTTAGCAGAGCGCCTGAACATGTTATGTTGTAGTGTTGAGATTTGGCAACTTTGTTTTGAGCAGTTATTCAGGGACTTACTATTTATACTAAGTCATATATGCTCAGTTACCATTTTTGGTAGGGCACATGGTCTTAGTAAGTGCAGTGGTTCCCCTGACCTCCAATTGACTTAGTGAATTAAAATTCAATGGCACAAGCTCATGTTATTAAATTATTAATAAAGTGAACTTTATTAATAATTTATTATAAAGCCAATTATAAAATACTAAAGTGAATGGGGCCAAGTTATGTAATTAATGTGCATTTAATTACTTGTTTTAAAGGGGGCACATTAAATATTATAAACCAAGGTCAATGCTATATGTTAAAAAACAAATATTTTAATGAGAAAGCAAAAAGCCAAAAGCGTACCAAATGAGGCAAAGGCTCTTGAAGAAATCGATTTTATTAGTGAATGAGATTTTAACTTTGTTTGAGATTGTTCTTGGTAATTGGGTGTACGAGACTAGGGTTTCTGCACTACATTTGCATTGGAGGGTGACAATTCTTCAATGTTTTTTGCAATTTGAAATGGTGAAAGACCCATTGAATTTTGCTTATTAGGATGACTTCATTTAGGAGTCATAATTGTGCTTCAATTTCATAGTTCAGGGAGTTTATTGAATTTGTTTGAAGAATAAAGGCAGAGAATTGTTATAGGCATCCAGCAATAAGGAATCACAGTCTCTTGTGACAGATTGTGAGGCGTTTTTGAGGCAGCTGCCTTCTATCCCTAGCCATGTGAGTCTTCAAGGCCAGACGTTTGGCCTCTTGGTTTGAAAGTACAACAATTGGTGCTTCCTATTATTCTAGAATTTGGCGTCTAGGGGATTATGATCATTGTATGGTGTTTTGGAAGACATTTTGGCAATTTCCTATAGGCAGCGTTTGAACATCTAGGTTCCATTTTTGGTTGTGAGTTTATTTCAGATTTTATGTTGGCCATTATTATGTAATGTGATTTGCATTAAATGGAATAAGCTATGTTGCATGGGTACTCGTACCCATACCCCTGGAACGCTTACCGGGTACTGGTACACGTACCCATGTACCGGGTACTCAGGGGGTACTCAATGGAGAGCATCATAGCTAAGGACCTTGATTAAGATTTCTGATTTTTGTTTCAGTTTTTTGTTTGCGTATCAGCTTGCTGTTTATCAAGCTTATTTCAATGTGTAATCAGTTTGAAACTTTGATACAATACTCATTTACAGTAAACTTTATCACTGTTCAAGTTAGAAGTTTATCAGTTTGCCAAATGTCATTGTTATATGATTTATGATCTTCTTGTTCATGTCTCTGTTATGCATTTAAATGTTTAGCATATATTATTATTACAAACATATTGCAAATCTGAAATTAAAATCAATACATTATATCGAAAAACTTTATCATTGTTCTTGTTTTGAAAACTCATTGTCATGACTCATATTTTCAGATTTTCTATAAAATATTAAATTATATTAAAAAAAGTTTTTGATGTACCCAAGTACCACCACCCCCTATTTTGAAAAATAGCCGTACCTGTACTTGCACCCTAAGTACCCAAGTACCCAAGTACCCCTGTCCCTGTGCAACCTTGGGAATAAGTAATCTCTATTGGTGAACTGCTAGTGTTTTAGAATTGATTTACATGTATTTGCCTGTTATTTGCAAAAGCTCATAAAAAGTATAAAACTTCAAAAACACAAAAAAATGCAAAACATTGCAAAAACTTCAAAAACTAGTCAATTGTCAGAGTGATAAGAGATTGAGCTACTATGGCTCATCACAGTGGTATCAGAGCGGTTTCCTACCATCCTGCAGGGTTGGGGTTCTTATGCAACCACAAAGGTTTTATCCAAACAGGTATTATACATGCAGGGAAGAACAAAACATTAGGTTTGTCAGTTACAGGAAACACAATTGGGCACAATGGGTGACAGTGATGATATCAGAATGATGAGAGCTGACATTGATGATGATCCTAAAAGAGTATGGTTGTCATTGCTGGCAATCCAGTACATAGGTAAGAAAGGTATACCAATCGGTATACAGTATATCCAATTGGTAAAGAGTAGTTAAGTTCAGAAAGGTAAACAAGAGAACAGGTAAACAGGAGAACAGGTGAAGGAAAAATTGGTTAAGGAAGACAAGTTTCCTATTGGTACACTAGAAGGTACAAAGACAACAGGTGAAGTAAGATTTGTGACCACGCCACTTAGGTCACATCGGTAAATGAAGATACCAGCAACCGGTCAGTTCAGCGAACAGGTAAAAGTAAAGGTTATTGAACAGTTTTGTTCAATTGTCTAAAGCGGTTATTTCGGTGCAAGATTCAATGAATCTGGACAAAAGGAAAAACGTAGTACACTGTTTCAAGAGTTGACTAAGTCAATTTCTTGGTAGTTGTGTACATATCCGATTATGAATTCAAGGCATATTCTAACCAATAATAATGAACTATTTCTCATTGGAGATAACAACTTGATGATTATTATGGATGACGCGGTGAGGTTGTAATGTTTCGATGAGTTGTTTATGATTGCAAAAGTTATTTTGGAGGGAAACAAAAACCCTAATTAGGTTTACAATCGAAGGTGAAAGGATATAAGATGATAGTTGCTGCTATTGTGAAATGAGTGATGTTGGAGAAGAACAGAGTTGAAGTGTTGGTTGTAAAGTAAGATTTTGAACAACGATTAGAGAACCAATTTCAGAGAAGATTCAGGACAGAGTTCAGAACAAGAACAAAGCATCAAAGGATCTGATTAGCATTCAAAAGTGCATTTCAGAGGTCAATTTTATTGTTGTATTCCTAATAGTTTCAACAAGTTAAATCCCTTAACCGGGTAGTCTTTCACAAGACTTAATTGTAAATCCCTTAACAGGGTGAACACTATAATAGTGGGATTAAATCCTTTTACAAGGTAGTCTGTAATAGGACTTCAAATACTTCTAACATGGTATTAGTCAGTCCTAATAGGGTGAGTCACCTGGAAAGTGATGTATTGTAAGCTCCTAACAGAGCACTCTTTTCTATTGCAGTGAGAAGATTGTGCCTGTCATCCCCATCGTGGTTTTTCCCTTTGACCAAGGGTTTCCACGATAAAAATATGAGTGTGAACTTGTTGTTACTTTATGCATTGCACTTTTACTTTAAAGTTACAGTTATATGCTTATTAGTGTGGAAGTTTCTTCTATTGAAAGGTTTAAGTAGAAGTTTGAAAGTTTTATTAGTCCTGATTTACCGCCCCCCTCTCAGTACCTATTATTTCCAACAATTGGTATCAGAGCTCAGACTCTCTAGAAGAAAAGTTTAACAACTTGGGGAGTAGATCCGAGATGGAAAGCTATAGGTATGAAAGACAGTTGGTTGCAGCCAACAAGATGATTGGGGAGCTGAAGAACAAGCTTAAGACTTCATTGGCAAAAATGAAAGAATTGTCTGAACAACCAAGAGAAAGTCTAGACAACATTGATGAATTATTTGAAGGAAGTGTTAACTCTGAAGAAGCTGAGGCAACAATAGCAGATCTGATGGAAACGAACAAGATCCTGACTGATGAAGCATCCAAGATAAAAAGAGAACAAGAAAGTCAAGCTATAAGGATGTGTGAAGTACTTGAAGGCTCGAGAGCTACTGAAGATGCAAAAAGAACTGCTGAAATTGCAAAGAAGAATGCTGAAGAACTGATTAGAGAAAAGGACATTATACTTCAAAGGCTGACACGTGAGAACCATGCACTGAATGAACCAGAGTTACAGGACTCTGCGAGTCTGTGCTGGACTCTGCGAGTCCTGAGGCGAGTGGGGTCTCCAGAGTCTAACTGACTCTAGAATCGGACTCGCCCGAGTCCAGCAGAGTCCAGTCGGACTCGCCGAGTCCGTGGACTCTCTGGACTCGCCGAGTCCCGAGCCTAGGACTTTGTCACGGCAACAGTCATAAAAAGTGTTAAATAATACATTTTTTATTACTTTTTCTAAAAAAAATCTGAGTTTATTCTTTGCCCTCAAGTCTAATGGATCTTTATTGCAGACTTATAGGAGTTAATCTAAGCCCATTCCAAGGCCAAGAGAGGTTTGAAATACATCTTGTCTTCAGATGAAAATCTGAAAACACCGAAACAGGGGTGATCTTTAGAAAAATTCCCATAGTTCACCCACTTGCCAAATCATTAGAGGGGCTTTTGTCGAGTGTTTGAAAGGTATTTTTGTGCAAAAAAATAAAGTTTAAAGGTCAAATTCATCTAGAGAAGGTAAGTTTCAGACTTGTCGTCAGAAATCAGATTTTCATCTTTTGGTAAGAGGGCTTGTTTTGCACTTCTAATCCTTAAACCTTTATTGGAATATGCTCCAGTCAATTACTAATATGATTTGGTGAAGTCTAACTCACTAGTTCTTAGAATGGAGGGATGTCTTCAAACTTATTCTCAGAATTTGTCTCAAAAACCAATCTGATCCTAAGACATATTCCCCAATATCAGACCTCACAATGCATGTTTGGGGTGATATTTAGCAAAGTAGTGCATTGATTTCTAAGTTTTTGGACATGTTGCATATATTTCAGTTCCTAGTGTGTTATTTAGTTTAATAGTTTATAACTTTATACTTTCACGATCTATGTAAAGTTGTAAACTTGTATATGTGTGCAAAGTAGCTTCTATTTATCTCAATTATTGTGTATTTGATGTTAATTGACTAAATGATGCATGAAAAATGCATTAAATCCTTAAAAATATTTGAATTTCTTGGGTTTTTCGATTTGCCGAGTCCTTGCTGAGTCCGGCCGCCGAGTCTGAGTCCGAGGCCAATCCGACCTTGCCGAGTCCGAGGCGAGTCCGAGGCTTGTAACTTTGGAATGAACAACTAAGTGACAAATGAAAAACTTAAGCAATATGAACAAAGCATGCAGAAGATCGATGAGCAATTGAAGAGTCAAAGGCGACCTAGAGATACTTCTGGCCTGGGAAATACCGATGATAGTAAATTCAAGAAAGGAGAAACATCCAAGTCTGGTACTGAGCAACAATCAAAGATTCCTAAGGTGTATACAAGTTCACAAGGTAAGAAACCTACTAAACCCACTTGTTACAATTGTGGAAAGCCTGGACACACTGCTAATGTATGTAGAAGCCAACCGGTGAATGTTCCAAGAACTACTTGTTTTGATGGTTATTGTTAAAATTGCAATAAGTATGGTCATCAAGATTATGAGTGCAGATCAAGGACCAGTAGTAGATCATCTGAAAGGAGTTTCAATGGCTACTGTTATACATGCAACAAATTTGGTCATAAGGAAGAACATTGCAGATCAAGGATACCTAACAAACCAGTGAGTGTTCTAAGAAGAGAAGGCAACATGAATGTCACATGTACTGTTTGTGGAAACTATAGACACGTGGCTATGAATTGTCGATTGAGAAATCCTAGAGGTAATGTTGGACCCTGGAGCACAACAGGTATGGCATGTTTTTATTGTCATAAGATTGGACATCTTGGAAGAGATGTAGATATAGGAACCGGTCACCAAACAATGAAGATGAGAAAGGTAAAAAGACTATTAATGTTGAAGAAGTGAGGAATGAGATGAAAAAGGTATGGGTGAAGAAGGAAGAAAGTAAAGAACACAAAAATGCATCAACAGGTAACCCTACATCCTCTGGCTCAGGGGATTCATCCTCAAACTAAGCAAGTAAGTTTTGCTTAGGGACTGAATTTCATTGTCATATCTAACCGGTCCCTTATAATGATGAGCGGTAAAATCTATCTACATAGTGAGATGCATTGATGTTAATTTTGATGAATTACATAGAGATGAGTTGTTATGTATCATTGATTTTATCATTTGCAAAAAAAAGTTATGTATTAATGCTACTTTTTGCATTAACCGGTGGAAGTTGTAGTTGGTGGAGTGATATCAGTGAAATGCATTTAATGTTTAGTTCCTACTAGCCACTAGTCAACTGTTTGGGCAAATAAATTATAGGCAAACCTATTCATTATTCACCTTGCATTTCGAAGAGCGTTTACATGAGCAGAGTAAGATTTCATATTATGATTGATTGTGAGAATTGTTTGAGGTAATCACTTATAGAGATTTGAACTGCGAATTTGAAAGCCCTAACTGAGATATTTGGCAGAGCGGTGATCATTTGAGAAAGAATTTGGAGTGTTCGAGTTACCAAGCAAAAATCTATTGAATCATTATGGCATCAAGGGTTGCTACACCAACATTGATCGAGATAACAAAGGAGACAGAACCAGAACATAAGCTACACCCGTTGAAGGCAGTGGAAGTTGACAAAACCGGTGCCCTATCCCTAATTCCATCTCGAGTTCTGTTAATTGAAGATGTAAGAACTTTTATTCACTACAATATTGTTGAGCTAGGTAATGAGTAAATATAGGAGTACTTAGCGATGTGCAACAATGGTGAACTTAAAGCCGAGTTCAAACATCTTCAAACGAAGGGTTTGACACATATTTTGGACTTACCTGAGATATTCAAAGAGGAATGGATTCAATATGTCTTGAGTCGTTTTCACGACCAATTCATATGGATGGAGGAACCGATCAAAATCACCAAGGAGTTGATTCATTTGATAACAGGTTTCTCAGCGAATGGCGAACCCTGCACCCTAAGGCAAATATCTACGAAGACGGTAGCACAACTTACTAAGTCTAAGCAAGATCACAGAGCGATGATAATTGATGACATTGAGGATCAAGAAGTTCGAGTTGCAGCAATGATAGTTGGTTACAAGTCTATCAATCTAGTCGGTTGAAGTGTGCCCTGTGGAGCTATTCACACCACTTACCAGATAGTGAAGGAAGGAACACGATATGATCTAGCTGAGATGGTGAGATCACAACTTTTGGAAAATTTGATTAGGATTCAAACAGACAAGAAGCAATCACTAAAAGTTTGGATCACTTTTGGTATGTATGTTTTTCTATGCGGAAAACTTTTTCCCTGGCAAAGGAGCAGTAACTTGTAAGACAGACAGACCAACTTTATACCAAATAAATGAATACATAAGTGAACTAGGTGATAACCTAAACTATATCATGTGGGGATATTTCAAAGACTTTCAAGAAAAAATGCACAAGAGGTGTAGGATACCTCCACACATTATGGAGAAGTACAAAGACAGTATGTTTTCTAGTTGATACTGACACTTGTAAGATACAAGCGGTAGATCCCACAATTTCATGGATACTTGAGATGGGATATGAGACTGATGAACATTTGTTAACCCTAAACATTGAAGCTTTACTAAAGCTATTGGTTAACAAAGAAGCAAAGAGGTATGGTACTTTTGAGGAGGCATATGACAGAATCACCTCGCAACTCAAAAAGCCGAGGATTGAGAGGAAAGCGCAAAAAACCATTAGTCTGTTGGAAGAAAAATTTGTTACTGGTGAAGGTAGCAGTTCCACAAGTGAGAAACCTAAGAGCATTCCTAATGCTTATGCCAAAAGGAAAAGGAAGTCAGTAGAAACTCAGAGTAAGATTCCAGAACTACCATCAGTAGAAGAGTTTGGTATGGAGAAGAATGATGAAGGTAAAACTTCTGACCCTATGCCACCTAAGGCATCTCAACCTGTCAAGACTAGGTCATATGTAAAGAGGAAAACTAGAGGACAGACAAAGGCCTCTCCTAGCAAGAAAAAGAAGACAGAAGTAGACAGTGAGAAAACTGATTCTGAGAAGGAAATTATTGACATGGGGAAGTCTGGAAAGACAAAGTTCAACATTCCTAAGAGTGCAACAAAAGTTGCTAATGTAATTAAGGAACATGGAATGATAGGCAATATTAGTAACTTTAAATTCTCTAAGTCATCTAATGAAGACAAGAAGATTATTGAAGATGCTATTGTATTCCATTTTCACAAATTCGTCAGAACACCCAGTCAAATAAAAAATCACATTGCTGATGAATTATATGAAGCAGTTAATGTCAGATCAGAGTCTTCCCTAGAGACTGAAAAGGAAATAAGAGAAAAGACATTTCTCTACACTGTGACACATTTGATAGTAAAGGAAGTAGATGAGGCGCTTGAGAAATATAAAGTCAGATTTAGTGTTGGACATAGAACTGCAAAGATACTAGCTGGGAATTAACAAGAAGTTGAAGATTAGACAGTGGTAATATGGAAAAGAGTATTCAACACAGATCAACCACAGGTAACAGATACCACAGGTACATCTCAAGTAGATGATACTTTTACTTTGAATGAGTTAATAGGAGAGGTGTTAGGAAGTATTCCAAGTATGGTTACTCATATAGACCTAACAAAAGATTTAGCTGGCGATGTTGTGATTGAGGATATCACTTATAATCCCAACTCTCCTATGGTTGGAGATGAAGCTGAAGATATTCCACTTCAATCTTCACTTGATGTAAATCCTATTGAGATTAATGATGATATAGTTGATGTTGAAGCAAACAAGGTTGATGAGACAAAAAAGAGCAAGGATACTGAACAGGTAACTGAGACCACAAAATAGGCAAAGGATACAAAACAAGGAGAAGATACTCAAGGAAAACAAGATGATCAATAGACAGATCAAGAAAAGAACACAGAGACAAACAAGGAAACATGTAGCACTAGTATTGGTGAGCAAAGCAATAAAGATGGAGTTGAGACCATGGTTATAGGACTCTGCGTGTCCGAGCAAGACTCTGTGAGTCTCGAGCCGAGTTTGGGCTCCAGAGTTTTTTTGGCCCTGGACTCGGACTCAGCCGAGTCCAGTAGAGTCCTGCTCGGACTCGCCGAGTCCACGGACTCGGTGGACTCGCCGAGTCCCGCCACCAGGACTCTGTTGCGGCCAGCATCTTTAAAAGGCCAAAAAAACAATTTTTTAATCGGTTTTAATCACTTTTTGGGGTTTATACATTTAGTCTATGACCTAAAAAGGTCATTCCATCAGTTGCAAACATAGAGAAGAGAGAAAAAAGGCTTGAAAGAAGAATATTGGGGTTTTAGAAAATAGATTAGCAAATCGATTGGCTCTCATATATCGATTGTTGATTGTTTGTGCAAGTTTGTAGCTTGCATTCAGACATTGAGAGGAGCTAAAAGAAGCATTTGGAGGAGGCCGCTACAAATTTGAGTTGCATTTCCATTTTTTGAGCAATTTTGAAGAGGTAAGTTACATTTTTTGTGTTGGTTTTTGAATTTTTTACATTCATGAATCATATTTTGGTTTCCATTTTGTTTAAAACTTTGAACTTTACATTTGTTTGTCAGATAGATTTGTTCCATTTTATGTTTGATTTTTTTAGCGTAGATGCTTATTTTTTTCATTTATGATATATTGCAGCAGCAACATAATGTCTCATTCTCAGCCCAAGGGTAGTTCATTAGCATCTAAACCTAAATTATACACTTGAAGAGGCGCAACAGGTTGGCAGTGAAAAGGTTGAATGATCTTGTGTTTGTTCAATACAACCTTCGCCTTCGTCACATACAGATTTTGGGCACTGACACAACTACTATCACATTAGAGGAGGTTGATCCACAGGCAGAGTGGAACACTGAGATTGATGATCTTGTCTTCAGTGATGAAGACTTGGAATGGGTTAATCAAGCGGATCGAGAGGCAAAGGCAGTAGCGAGGGCACAAGAGGCTAGAGCGTGAGGAGACCCTGAGGCTAATAGTGAGGGATCTGACTCTAAGGATGATGAGGATTATGAGGATGAGGATGATGAGGATGCCATTGAGGTTGAGCCTCAGATACAGGGAGAAAAGATGGCTGCAGAATCTTCTATGACCTATCTTAGATAGTGACATAGGCTACTATGAGCCTTAGTCTTCTAGGCTCTAGCTTTTATTTTGATATATGTTTTGAACTTTGGATTCCATGGATTTCATATTCCATGAATATTGTAGACATTTGACAGTGACACTTTATATTTCTAATGTGTTATTTAGTTTAACTTATTTCCTTTAGAAATTCGCATTTATACTTATATGATCTATGTAAACTTGTGTATGTGTGCAAAGTAGCTTCTATTTATCTCAATTATTGTGTATTTGATGTTAATTGACTAAATAATGCATGAAAAAAGTTTTAAATCCTTAAAAATCTTTGAATTTCTTGGGTTTTTCGATTTGCCAAGTCCTTGCCGAGTCCGGACGCCGAGTTCGAGTCCGATCCCGAACCCAGCTTGCCGAGTCCGAGGCGAGTCCGAGTCTTGTAACTATGGTTGAGACACCAAAGGTTAACACCCCTGGTGACTCACAAGCTAACACAGAGGATACCGGTGAGAAGAAGAAAAGGAAGAGATTAGAAGAAGATGAAGATGAAGCAAAAGAATATGATCCAGAATTTGAAATTTTGAAGAAAGATTTTAATAAGTTGAAGCCCAAGGAACATTTATTATTTTCAAAGAAACTGGTAGAGAAGGCTGAGAAGAACATAATGAAGTAAAAGAGTACAAAACAAAAATCCAAAGGAAAACCATTGCTATACTTTTTGATCTAGTACGTGATGTAAATATTGATGAAGAAGCATCTATGATTGATCAACTCAAAACCTTAGTTGATGCAATTACCAGTCTAGATCATGACATGGAAGAAGAAATGATCAAGAGAGACGAGAAGAGATTGGAGAAGGAGATGATGAAGAAACCACTGCAGAAGATTGCACTTGAGAAAGTTTCTTTGTTTGAACTAGTCAAAATACTCAAGCAATCACTACTGGAAGTTGGAAAATTTTTCAATGAGATATCTATTCCGACCAACTTCACTGCAGAGATTATGACAAAGAAGGAAGAGCTAGCAATAGAGTTGACTACACTTGTCAACCAATTGGACCCATTGAACAGTTCAATGATGGAGCATACTGCAAAGTTGAAAGCATTGACACACAAGCAGATGGAACTTAAGGCAGAGGAGGACAGAATAAGGACGACATTGCTAAAATTACAAGGATTCCTGACTCCACACATGGACATTATCCAAGCCTATCTTAAGAAAGCTGAAGTGTTGATAGGTACTCCAGATATGAGTGCAATTGATAGTATGGAGGATTTGGCTTCAGGCTTAAACAGACATCGAATTGCCCTGACAGCACTGAAAGAGTCATGGTAGCATTCGCTTGCAACTGCAAAGGTACATTTCAAGATTATCTTTGACAAATTGTAAGGTTTAAACACCTTTGAATATACATTTTTTGATCTTAGTTTTTGGCTTTATTGTCAAAAACGGGGGAGTATATAGTAGAAAGAGTATACAAAGTATTAAATCTATGGAGTTATAGATTCAGGGAGAGTATGTAAGCAGACATGAAGTATAGGTTGAAAATTTGAAATTATGAACAAGTTTTTGCCATCAATGCCAAAGGGGGAGAACGATGATATCAAAATGATGAGAGCTGACATTAATGATGATCCTAAAAGAGTATGGTTGTCATTGTTAGCAATCCGGTACATAGGTAAGAAAGGTATACCAACCAGTATACAGTATATCCAATCGGTAAAGAGAAGTTAAGTCAGAAAGGTAAATAGGAGAACAGGTAAACAGGAAAACAAGAGAACAAGAGAATAGGTGAAGGACAAATCGGTTAAGGAAGACAAGTTTCCTATTAGTACACTAGAAGGTACAAAGACAACAGGTGAACTAAGATTTGTGACCACGCCACTTAGGTCACGCCGGTAAATGAAGATACCAGCAACCAATTAGTTTAGTGAACAGGTAAAAGTAAAGGTTATTGAACAGTTTTGTTCAATTGTCTAAAGCGGTTATGACGGGTGCAAGATTCAATGAATCTGGACAAAAGGAAAAACGTAGTACACTGTTTCAAGAGTTGAGTAAGTCAATTTCTTGATAGTTGTGTACAAATCTGATTATGAATTCAAGGCATATTCTAACCAATAATAATGAAGAACTATTTCTCATTGGAGATAACGACTTGATGATTGTTATGGACGACGTGGTGAGGTTGTAATGTTTCGATGAGTTGTTTATGACTGAAAAAGTTATTTTGGAGGGAAACATAAACACTAAGTAGGTTTACAATCGAAGGTGAAAGGATATAAGATGATAGCTATTGCTATTGTGAAATGGGTGATGTTGGAGAAGAACAGAGTTGAAGTGCTAGTTGTAAAGTAAGATCTTGAACAACGATTGCAGAACCAATTTCAGAAAAGATTCAGGACAGAGTTCAGAACAAGAACATAGCATCAAAGGATCTGATTAGCATTCAAAAGTGCATTTCACAGGTCAATTTTATTGTTGTATTCCTAATAGTTTCAACAAGTTAAATCCCTTAACCGGGTAGTCTCTCACAAGACTTAATTGTAAATCCCTTAATAGGGTGAACACTGTAATAGTGGGATTAAATCCTTTAACAAGGTAGTCTTTAATCGAACTTCCGATACTTCTAACAAGGTATCAATCACTCCTAATAGGGTGAGTCATCTAGATAGTGACATATTGTAAGCTCCTAACAGAGCATTCTTTTCTACTGTAGTGAGAAGATTGTGGTGTCATCCCCATCATGGTTTTTCTCTCTGACCAAGGGTTTCCACTATAAAAATCTGAGTGTTATGAGTGTGAATTTGTTGTTACTTTATGCATTGCACTTTTACTTTAAAGTCATAGTTATATGCTTATTAGTGTGGAAGTTTCTTTTGCTGCTATTAAAAGCTTTAAGTAGAAGTCTGAAAGTTTAATTAGTCCTGATTTGTCCCCGTCGTCTCAATATCTATTATTTCCAATAGATAGGAGAGGTGGTAGTCCACCCAGGAATGCAGAAAATAATGAAGAAAGAGAAGCCATGGAGATATTCAAGGGTCTTGCAGCAGGGCAGCAGTAGGTGACCATTGTTTTGTAGCGTCTTACCACAACCATATACCAGATGTCTTTGCCTAGAGGGCAAAATCATGATAGGGAAGAGCGTCGTAGTGCAGTTGGGACCCCTAGGGCGAGAGGAGTTCTTGCAGGTAACTTTGACAGACCTACATGTCCCATGTTCTTGAGGAATGTTTCTGAGGTAGGGAGTGTAGAGGAAGAAGGTGTAGCTTTTGTTGATGTTTTGGTCATGCATGATGAGTGGGATGCATTGCCACAAAGAGTCAAAGATCATTTTCCATTTGACAGGTTCATGACCTAGAGGAGAGAGCATAGTAGGCCTAGGAAGGAAGGAAGACTAAGGAACCAAAATGCTGATCTTAAACATGCCACTAGCAAGCTCACACTTCCTATGTTTGATGGTAGTGGGAAGGTCATAGCTAGAGCCTGGATTAGTCAAGTTGATACCTTTTTTACTCTTCGGCCTATGATAGAGGTATATGCAATTAAGTTTGTAGCATTGCATCTAGATGGCGCAACCCACGATTAGTGGCATCATGGGATGGTTAACTTGCAACATAATCTTATTACCTCTTATTAGGAGTTCTCTGACAGATTGGTTGAGCATTTTGACAAAAAGGATCCAGAGTCATATTTCAGAGATTTTGCTCAGCTTAGACAGGTGGGCAGTTTTGATTCTTTCATTAGTGAGTTGTAGAGGGTTGTTGTGATGGTGCCTGATGTGACAGAGAGACGTTTGGTCATGCTATTTACTGAGGGACTTCAGGAGCCTTTGAGAGGTTGGCTCAAGGGTTTTGATCCACCTTTCTTGCATGGGGCCTTTAAAAAGGCAAGGAGCATGGAGCTTGTAGCTCCTAAGAGGCAATTTAAGCCTAAATCTATTGCTTTGCCTTTAGAGGAGGCTCACCCACCAGTTGCTGATCAAAAGAAGAAATCATTAGCAAAATATGATGAAGCAACTCGTGAGGATTTAAGAAAGAAACAACTATGTTATTGGTGCAAAGATCCCTATAATCATGACCACACTTGCCCATTGAGGCCTAAGGGAAAAACGAACTGCTCTATGTGGGTTTACTATGATGATGATGAGGCTGAAAATTCAGATCAGCCTGTTGTTTCTGATGTTTATGAGGCTTGGAAAGCCTCTCTTGAGTTTGGTCCTGATGCCAAACTATCTCCGTTGGCATTATCTACCACTGTACCACATGCATCTGCTTTTAGGATTAGAGGATTAGTGGATGGAAAGCGATGTGTGGACATGCTCGACACTCGGGCTACACATAATTTTATTAACGGGGGATCTGTTGTAGACTTCAGACAAAGGACTTTGCTGGATTCCGTGTCAGGGTAGCAGATGGTTATACCCTTGCCCGCAGTAGACGTATATGCAATCTCACTCTTTCATTTGATGACTACGAGCTACAGGTTGATTTCTATGTAGTCAACTTGGGTGATCTAGACATTGCTGGGTATGCAGTGGCTCCAGGACATTGGAGAGTTCACCCTCAACCTAGCATTGATGGAGATGAGATTCAAGGACCAAGGCAGGAGGTATGTGTTGAGGGGAATCACATAGGGGAGTTTACACTCTATTTCTTTGTTTAGAGAGAATGGCAAGGGGATAGAGGAGTATGACACATATAAGGTCTTCAACAGTTAAGGGAAATACAATTTTGATCAGCACTGTGGTGAGGTTCACTTTGTGAACAATCCTTTGTTTGAGACAAATGCAACATTGTCTTATGATAATCTGCTTTTCGAGGTTGATGTTGATCCCCCTCTTGAGATGAGTGTACATGATGCTTGGGATCCTACCAGTGCATCAAGTTTCTAGACAAGACTTGCAAAGGAGTTTTCGTGGGTGTACATGGTTAGGAGTGCATATAGTTTTACATTTGAACCACATGTGCATGATATTTTCCGGATGCACAGTTTAGTGGTGCATGAGCTAGATGATTTGTATGACCGCTTATCCTGTGCAGTGTATGGGGGCAAATCTTTCCAGTCTACAGAGTTTCTCCCACATGATGTTTCTGTTCTTGCGACATCAGTTGTTGAGATGATTTCAGTTTTGCAGATTCTGCTGACTGTATTGATGGTGTTATCGTTATAGGAGTTGGTTGGTGATGAAAGGGACATTACACGGTCCTAACCGTGGGATCCCAGGGTATTTGTGATTTCTCTATAGGTTGAGTATAGTGAGCTTACAGATGAGATATTGCTTGGGGACAAACAATTTCAGGAAGATGTTAGCCGTAAAGTTTATTATGTTGTCGGGTGTTAGTTATTTTATGTATGCACTGACGGTACTTAGTTACTACCAGCAGTTGGGAACGAGTGATGATGTTTGGTCGCACCCCTTCGGGTGTTATATAAACACTGTACTTGCTCTTCGAAGAGATGATGATCATTGGTGGCTATTGTGAATGTACTAATATCTGAATGATTAATGAAAGCTTTGGTGTTCTCTGATCCATCTCTGTTATTTACATTTCCTGTATAATGTCTATGCATCAGTAAACTAGTCTACCCAGTGGGTAAACAGGAGGGTGGACTGTAATGTCTCCATTTTTGCTCCCCATGTTTTGTGGTTTGCTTTAACCTATCATTGACCCTCGTATGCTAAGTCAGATGGTTAGAGGGTCTCAATTGCTTGGACAAGAGGTCAATTTCCATTCTTGAGGACATGTGTGTTCAGGATTGCTATTCGTTTGGTTCAGTTTGGCACTCTTACTATTTATAGTAAGTGTCTATTTCAGGAAAGTCAGGATTTCTATCCTTGGCAGAGCGCCTTAATATGTTATGTTGCAGTGTTGAGATTTGACATCTTTGGCTTGAGCAGTTATTTAGGGACTTACTATTTATAGTAAGTAATATATGCGTAGTTACTATTTTTGGCAGGGCACTTGGTCTTAGTATAAATGCAGTGGTTCTCTTGACCTCCTTCACTGAATTAAAATTCAATGGCACAAGCTCATGTTATTAAATTATTAATAAAGTGAACTTTATTCATAATTTATTATAAAGCCAATTATAAAATAATAAAGTGAATGGGGCCAAATTATGTAATTAATGTGTATTTAATGTCTTGTTTTAAAGGGGGCAGATTAAATATTATAAACCAAGGTCAACGCCATATGTTAAAAAGCAAATATTTTAATGAGAAAGCAAAAAGCCAAAATTGCACCAAGTGAGGGAAAGTAGATAAAGGCTCTTGAAGAAATCGATTTTATTATTGAATGAGGCTTTTACTTTGTTTGAGATTGTTTTTTGGAATTTGGTGTATAAGACCAAAGTTTCTGCACTACATCTGCATTGGAGGGCGACAATTTTTCAATGTTTTTTGCAATTTGAAATGGTGAAAAACCCATTAAATTTTGCTTATTAGGATGACTTCATTTCAGGAGCCATAATTGTGCTTCAATTTCATAGTTCTGGGAGTTTATTGAATCTGATTGAAGAATTAAGGCAGAGAATTGTTATAGGCAGCCAGCAATAAGGAATCACAGCCTCTTGTGACAGATTGTGAGGCATTTTTATATTATTATGTAATGTGATTTGCAATAAATGGAATAAGTAATGTATATTGGTGAATTGCTTGTGTTTTAGAATTGATTTACATGTATTTGCCAGTTATTTGCAAAAACTCATAAAAAGTATAAAACTTCAAAAACACACAAAAAAAATACAAAACACTGCAAAAACTTCAAAAAATGGTCAATTGCCAGCAGGGCTCATCACATATAAGTGCTCAATCCGAAGGAGATTACTGCTATTCCAGACCCGACCATTACAAATTGGACAATCTCACTGTTTGGATGTGAACCAATCATTGCACACAACTTAGCAATATCACTGCCGAAACAGAATGAAGCATTGATGGCGTGATTTACTTCTGTGGAACAGATATTGACAGTTTGAACAAACGGTACGACAATGATATCAATCAACCTGGCGTGACTATTAACTATTAAGTGGACGGAGAATGTACGTTTCAGTCTGAAAGAAAGGTCAATAAAGTATTACTCCCACTGTTCATTTATTGGAAATAAAATTACAATTTGTTTATCAATTGTTTGCTACTGCATTCTTTGTGAAAGTGTTTAACTGGCAATGTCTGGCAAACAATGGTGTCTGAAACTGTAACAAAGTTGGGAATCAGTAAGGAGGAAATTTTCAATCATACATTTCAATTTGTTTCTCTTTGCCACATTGAATGTCTCGTTAGTAGGGAAACCTAGCTGAAACGATCATACAATATTTAACGCAAGAGAATAAATCAGGAAAAATCAGAATTCTAACACTTTGGATGCTATGTGTTTGACAAAATGTCAGACCAATCCAACTGTGTTTTTGGGCAGAATGTGAAGAGGTTCTTACATAACAAGGTTTGATATGCCAAAAATATGCCAAATAAACACTCCAAACACGAGTTGCTCCACTTTGTAAGTCTCACATCCCTCCCAGAAATTGGTACGGGCAGCAATGAAGATGGTACTACCAACAAATAGAAAAGTACGACCAGTAAATAGGAAGGTCAAACAGTAATAATATCTTCAACTCCTCTCAAGTTGGCCTCTCTCAAGTCTGCTCTGAAGATACTTTGTGTAACTGCAGATTTCAATCAGCAATGAAGCCTAGCTTTGATCTCTATATGAAACCACCGGATAAATCTTCTAGATTGGATCTTTCAGCAATGTAGAAGATGTTTTTTCAAGGGTTTTTGTCATCACAAAGCCACAAGATGAACAAATTCAATCAGCAAGAGAAGTCTCCAAAATATCAAATCCCAACATAACTATATGAGCGCCAAAATTGAGTTTTATAGTCCCTCCAAAATTCCATTCCCAGGAAGGGATACTTTTATTTATTTATTTTAAAATCCTTATGTTTCTTCATAATGTGGTGCCAATTCCAATATGACCCCCTTTATTAAATAGTTGCACTTTACTTTATTACTTGGGTGCCCATATAGTCATTAATTAAATAAAGCAAATGATGATAAAGTTAAATATTTTAATTTTACTTATAATTTAATAAGTTAATTGTTTTTAAATGATAGCCAACATCTCTCTGTCATGTATGGAGTAACTCTTCTCCATACGTCTCAACTTCTTGCTCTTGAAGGCTATGGGAGGCTTTTCCTGCATCAAAACAACAATAATCTCCTTTCCTGAAGCATTACCCTCCAATTCAAAAGGCCTGGACAAATCTGAAATTGTCAACCTTGAGCATGCGGACATCACCAGTTTAAAGTCCTCAAAACACTTGTGTGCTGAATCAGACCACTCAAAAGCGCCCTTCTTTGGCAAATCTATACGTGGAGCTAAAGCTTGTGAAAGTGCTCAACAAATCTCCTATAAAAACCACATAGATCAAAGAGTCTCTTAAGCTTAGTGAGATTCATAGGTGTAGGCCATTCAACTATAGTCCTTCTCTTTTCAGTATCAACTCTTAGTCTGTCTCCACTAATAATGTTAGCAAGATAGAGAAGCTTTGTCTATGCCAAAGTCACCCTTGGACTCCTTAGCATACAAGGACTCCCTCTCCAATATGCTCAAAACCTCTTCGAGATGCCTCATATGTTCTTTCCAATCTTTACTAAAGATCAAGATATAATAAAAAAATATTAACACAAATTTAGTTGTTTCTTGAATACTTGATTCATGCAACTTGTAATGTCCCCCTTTTCATGAGCATCAGAGTTTGAGGGATTAGCCTATTATTGTGACCCTCGTAGGCTAATTATTGTGGATAGAGGGTCTTCTGAGGCAGAGGCTTGGTTAATAGAGGTTCTTGTCTTCTCTAGAATTCATTTAATTCACATGCTGGTCTCTAGCTGCTGAAAATTCATTGTATAGGTTTCTAGATGCCTCACCAATAGAGACCTCTTGTTTCTCTTCCTTTTTGTTTTGTGATGTAGACCCCTTAAAAATGGAAGTCATATATCGTGCTACTTTGTCTATGGTTTGCCGGGTTTGAAAGCAATTCATCCATCCTTTTTTGATTTTGCTTAATCTTCTCCAAGTTTTTCATTATGGCATTTGATTGCTTCCTCGAAATAATCATGCTATTCAACTAGTTTCCCTGTTTAATTGATTTCCTGGATTTTTCCATAACTGAAACAACTGCAAGAGTGCTAGTCACTCAAAATCAAACGTGTGAGCTCAATGATTTCCACCCCTAACAGGATGGTAGGAAACCGCTCGGATACCATTGTATCCTCTGTCCATATGACTGCCTTACTAAAAATAGAAAGGGCCCTTCTCGATCAACCTCTGTCTTACTATAAATAGTAAGTATATGAAACTGAGCCCAAACAAAGTGCAATCTGAGCCAAACGAAGACCAAACTGGAACATACTAAATTCTAGAGAAGACAAGAACCTCTATTAACCAAGCCTTTGCCTCAGAAGACCCTCTATCCACAATAATTAGCCTACGAGGGTCACAATAATAGTCTAATCCCTCAAACCCTGATGCTCGTGAAAAAAGGGACATTACAAAGAAGCTAGTGCATTAGTCAATCCAAAGGGCATCACCAAAAACTCAATGTGTCCAAAGTGGCATCTAAATGCTTGTAATGTACCCTTTCTAAAATAGGATTTAATAATAAATAATAATACAATTAAAAAGTAAAAATAAATAAATATATAAATAATAAAAAAATAATATAATATAATTACAAGTTAATTAAGTTTAATGAAAGGTCAAGAGATATGCAATGAAGAGTTGTGATTCTTTAACATAAGATATAAAAGGGAGGAGAGTTCATTTAAAAGGAAATATGGAGGAAGGAATATAGAGGGGAGCATAGGAATTAAAGAAGGATCAACGGAAGAAAGGAGTTGAAAGAAAATTAGGAAGTGACACTTTCAAAGGGCAGAAATGATGAAGGGTTGTAACTCTTCCAAAGGGGTGTAATTATGAAAGGTTGTGACTCTTTCAAAGTGCAGGAATGGTGAATGGCTTTTCTTCCAAAGACTGGTAATTATGAAAGGTTGTAACTCTCTCGATGGGCAGAAGTGATGAAGGGTTGTGACTTGTCCAAAGAGTGGTAATTATGAAAGGTTGTGACTTTGTCAAAGGGTAGAAACGATGAAGGGTTGTGACTCTTCCAAAGGGTGGTAGTAATGAAAGGTTGTAACTCTGTCGAAGGGTAGCAATGATGAAGGGGTGTGCCTCTTCCAAAGGGTGGTAATTGTGAAAGGTTGTGACCATTGCAAAGGGCGGCCATGATGAAGAGGTGTGACTCTCCTCGACATTGGAAGATATAAAGGGGAGAAGCATTCAATTGAGGACATCCAAGGGAGGTTAGTTTTGGTTAATAATATATTATTGTCAAAAGGCAATCTTGAAAATTGGTGACGTATTTAAATGCAAATTAAATATTATATGTGATAGCCAACCTGATTTGACAAGTTGTATTCTTTAGTGAAGACGTGCCTCTTGGAAGTTATCAAGAGAGGTATGTTGAGACTCATTTAGGCATCCATTCAATGCATAATCTTTCTATTTAGGAGACTATAGTCGACAATCTTGCCAAAGTTTTGGAATAAACGTGTTAGTTAAGGAATAATTAGTTGGCAATGAATGCCATTTATTTCCAATTAGTTTTGGGTAGTTGTCTATGGTTGGCACTCTTAACCAGCCGCCTGACACTATCTATGTGCTTATGTTCTATTAGAAGATCCCATTGTCAGGATTGTAAACATTACATTTGGAAATAAAGATCATATCTTTCTGCCATGTTCTTGTGATTATTACTTTCTTTCCGGTATTATTGTATGGTATGCTTTGGTACATTGTTTACTTTGCATAATCAAGTTAGTTCCCTTCTGGAGTAAACATTTTGGTGCCATTGTTGTACGAAGCTTGGAGAATTAAACTTGGAGGAGAATGCTGACATGTAGTATGGTAGTGTAATGGACAGACCCTACGAACAATCATAAGTCTTTGAATTTGAAGAAGAAAACATAGTAGAGGAAGAGTTGACACAAGACCTTATATACTCATGGGAATTATCGGTCAACTCGTATGTTGAAGGGGAGTGTTTCATCGAGGGGTCTTTGAGAGCGATATCCGAGAAGGGTGAAGAGTGAACGATGAAGTTGAGCATCACTTGCTAAGACTGCCAAGACTGCTTGGACATAGCTTAATAACCCTCCGAGATCTTTGTGAAGATAGAGATCGAGAACATCTACAACAAATACTACAACGGTATGGAGAAAGGAAATAGAGAGAGGAGGAAGAGCGTGACACAAGTAGACACCGTATATCCGACAATTAATACCCCTTCTACCAAACAAAGATAGAAGAAGATGTATTGTGCATACTTGGGAAGAGGGAGAACTATCAGTGAGAATTCTCCGACTTAGGGAACAAAGTGAAAGGTGATGACAATTATAGAGAATTATCAAAGAATCTTAAAGTCCACCACGAAGCCAAAGCCAAAGTGTTAGCTGAAGCCAAAGTTCAGAGAGACAGAAGCCATCTGGTAGGGAAGGTACAACATGACACATGTGGCTCGAGTGGGAGGAGATTGCCAGAATCTTACCACTCTCTAATGAGGTAGAAGATCTAGCTGACCAGGCAAGCAATCCATCTGTACAAGCAATATCGGACGAGGAAGACTTAGAGACTGACTCCATGGAGAGTAGCCAGTCAGTACACTCTAAACACGATGAAGACAACGAAGAAAGAAACCTTGAGAACGATATTGGCTAAATTTTTGAGAACATTTTTCATCCCATTGAGAATGATGTTGGCCTAAAATTTGAGAAAATTTTTCACTACACTGAGAACTTGTTCATAACAAAAGAATTGATAATAGGGGGCCTCAACCGAAGACCCCAAGGGGGAGGGAGTTTAGGAACAAGGTAACCAAGGTATTTGGGACGCTGACGGTGGACGTGTAGAAGAATCGCACGTGGCTGAAAGTGCGGAAGAAGCATTGGATTATGGGCGGGAGCAAAGCAGTCCAGTTAGGTCCTCAGTGCATTGTACATACCGTTTCAGAACAATGGTAATCCTTTAAGCAAGTCTTGGCATTGAGAGACAGAAACCCCCTAAGTTCATAGGGAATGGATTTGAGAATCTAGTGCAACATTGCAAGACATGCAAAACCATATGGTTCACGAGTGGTCAGGTAGAGAAAGGGTACTGGCTAAGGTCATTTCCCACCACACTACGGAAAATAGTCATTGATTGGTCTTTAGGCTTGGAAGAAAATAGGTAGAATTCTGGGGAAATTGTAAGAGGGCATTCTAGGAGGAATTTAAATTCTTGAGGGATAACAAGGAAATTGTGGTTGAAACCTATAATACTAAAGAAATGAGAATGTGCGACCTTACAATTGTAGAGGAGTTGCTGGGCAAGATGGAGGTCCAACTAGCTTACAAATTAAAGAAACACTGGCTTATTGAAGGTTTGATTCCTTCGTTGAGAAGAAAGATGAAGGTAGTACCCCCATCCTCGTACGCTAATGGTACAATCGGGTGATGGACATTGAAAGTGAAACTAAAATATTGCGGGAAAGAAAAGAATTAGTGATAATGATAGTATGTAAGACAACGCCAACGACGATGAATCAAAAACTATACAAGCCCTTCGATGGTATATGCTGCGCATGATGAAGGAACTAAAGTTGGAGAGAGAAAGTTTCGAGGAAAACAAAGAAGTGTGGTGCACTGACTACAAGGTAGATCGAAGAAGTTTTGTGACATCTGTCAAGTACTGGGACATTCCATCAAGGAATGCCCGTACAACATGAAAACAAGGAGCACGCAAGTGCTCTTTGCACAAGGGGATTAGGTGACCCCAACGTCCGCACCACCAAAACCACCTACCAATTCAAATGCATCGCTCGATGGATACTATAACAATAGGTGAGGCAATAATAATAACAATAGTGAAACACAGAGCATAATACACTATGATGCAAAGGAAGGCCAATGATTCAATGTCAAAAGTGCAATGAATGGGGTCATTTTGCCCATTACTGCCAAAGCGCTCAAAATAACTCTGGCTTACTATGTATGATGCAGGAGCATCCTTGGGGCATTGGCAATCTTGCATTACCCAAAAATATTTCCATTTAGTTTTGTTCCTGTTTTCTAGTTTCTGAGTTTTAGTGGTGTTCCTTGGTTTTGGATCATTTGTTATTGCGAACCTCAGGGTTTGTTCTGGACATCATGTTTTACTTATGTCTGGGTTCGTACCTCAATCGGATACTTCGCCAAGGAGATATTAAGGATTCATGGTCAGTTCTGTGTGTTCTTCAAGTTCTAACGTTCAGATGGAGTTTCCCAGTTTCGCGAAGCATTTTCCCGATTGGCAAAGCTTTGTGGCTCATATCACGATGTTCCTGGATCTTTGGATGACGTCTCTTTTGGATTGCGAATCATTTCTACATCTTGGCATTGAGATCTTATGATTTGGGTCCTAACCTATATTTGCACACGTTACGTTTTCTTAGTCTTGGAAAATGTAATTGATCTGGTTGACATTTGTGTTGCGAAGGCTCTATATATTGAGGCTCTTGATCTTTGTTTGGGGGAGCTCTCACGAGATAACCTTGGAAAGTTAGCATTAGGTTTTAGATTGAGATTTTTGTTGTAATTAGGCATGAATGCAGAAGGTTTGTAATGTGCATGTTGCAGGCCCAATTGATGTAAATAGATGATTCTATGATAATGCAAAGATCTGTTATGGCATGTTGATTTTCTATTCTTGTTTCTGAGTTGGTTTTTTCTACTGTGTTGGCTCGTGCTGCATGGTTGGACCATCTCCATTGGGGAAACTCTTGCCATGACTGCGTCAATGTAACTGGTGTGGACTAGGGAACCATGAAAACGTTTATTGCCCGAAGCAGAAAGGTTTGAACTTGCTTGTTGTGGAGGAGCCAGACAAAGTATTGGTGATCACCAAGCTACAAACGAAGAAGGCAGTATTGCCCAAATCCCTGTACGGAGAAAGAAAAACTTTGGGAAACCAAAGCCGACGTGGAATGAGCAATGGCGGATAAAAGAAGAGCCTCAAATGAAGCCGCCAGTACTCCACTATGGTCTGAGCCTAAAAAGAGTACAGTAAGACAGGTACCACAAACAACAATTCTTGTCAAGCTGATAGATCTTCTATAAGCAATGCCACAACTAAAAATGGTAATTACAAATATAGTCAATGACACAATCTGCGAGGAGCAATGTCAACCACAAAAGAAGTCGACGAAGGAACCACTTCATGAAGGGGACATGGCCAATGACTGAATGTTGTTGGTAGTGAGCATTGGGAGGAAGCCAACTATCGTTGAGATGGAGATCATGGGAAGAAAATTAACAAGCAACATCATTGACGGAGGCTCGAGAGTTAATGTGCTGCCAAAAGAAACTTAGAAGTGCCTCGGGAAGTCGACACTCTGGCCGCGAACCTTTCACTTGGTGGCAGTCGACCAACATGACATTAATGGAGTGGTTGAAACGAAAAATAGGGCTGCTATAGAAATGGCTAGAACTATGTTGAGTGATGCAAATTTACCTAACATGTACTGGAGAGAGGCTATACACATCGTTGTTTGTCTTCTTAGTAGGGTATAGGTGAGAGTAAGTCATATCAAAACACCTTATGACCCGTGGTTTGGAAAGGTACCGACTGTTAAATACTTCAGAATCTTTGGGAGAAAATGCTATATCAATAGAGATGAAGATAATCTTGGGAAGTTTGATACAAGATTAGATGAAGTCATATACTTGGGATATTCTACAAAAAGAAAGGTATACAGATGCTATAACTTGAGGCTAAAAGGGATTGTTGAGAGCACTAATGTCTGGGTAAGTCAGGATTGGAATCAGGTTGTTCTAGAGCTTGAGTTAGAATTTGAAGACATCCCTGTCATTCGTGTAGAAGAAAGAAATGCTCTGGAAGACAAAGAAGAATCAAAAGAAGAAGAAGAGAAGGAACCAGAGCAAACATTGAAGACTCCAACAAAATACTTATAAAGGTATCATTCTGAAGATTAGATAGTTGGAGACAGAGACAAAGGTATGTTGAAAAGGACAAAAGGAAGGTTGAAGGAACAAACAAACTACTGTTTTTGTCCAAGGTAGAACCAAAAACCTTTGCAGAAGCCAACAAAGATGGAAGTTGGGTAAAAGCTATGAAAGAAGAGTTGGATCAGATACAAAAAAATCATACATGGCAACTAGTACGTAGGTCAGTGGGCAAAAATGTGATTGGAACCAAATGGTTGTTCTGGAGCAAGTTGAATGTAGACGGTGAAGTCACAAGAAAGTAGAAACAAAGCAAGACTGGTATGTAAAGGCTAGACTCAAGTTGAAGGTATAGATTTCAAAGAAAATTTTGATCCAGTAGCTAGGAAGGAAGCTATTATGATGTTTCTTGCTTTTGCATCTTATAAGAATTTGAAAGTATATCAGATAGATGTCAAGTCCGCCTTTTTGAATGGAGAGCTGGAAGAGGAAGTTTACATTGATCAACCAGATGGATTTCAGTTATCAAATGATCCAAACATGGTATTTAGACTCAGAAAGGCAATTTATGGACCCAAACAAGCTCCTAGAGCTTGGTATGCTAGGTTGCACAAGTATCTGCTGCAACAAAAGCTCAAGATAGATACTATAGATAGAAATTTATATTTTAAAGTTGAAGATGATAAAATGGTGATAGTGGTAGTATATGTTAATGACCCCTTTTTGGATTAGATGAGACACTACTTGAAATGTGTAATTCTTTCTTTTAATGTAATTTCAATAATTCAGATATACAAAAATCTATGCAAACAACAAATTTATCACAACATAAATGACTGGTAATTCCAAATGCAATAACAATATGAATGACTGGTAATTCCAAATGCAATAACAACGAATTATCAGTAGGAATGATTGGTAATTCCAAATGCAAATACTGCAACTTAATATACTTCAAGAATGCAATTTTACAATATTAAGGTTGTTTCTGATTTAGCAATATATTATATGCACGATACCCTGTATGGCTATATCTGATCTTCGATTGTGGTGTATGCTGCAAGTTACAAAATGTTTATAATTGATCTCAGGCAGGGATGCACCGTCTCTGATATTTTGGAGTTATATATGCAATCGTCTCTGATATATGAGCCATCTCTAAGATATATCTGATGATGTATGCTCCTCAAATAAGATGTTGTCTCTGATATATAAATGAATTGCCTGTACCTCAGTTGCTATCGCAACCTATGCTCTGTAATCGAGTGCTTCCACAAAGGGAAAATATAAGTTGTATAATATCAAATCTTCAATCTCCATTTGGTGAGCCGATCGGCTTGTATAAATATGTGCTTTGAAGCATGAAGAGGCATAGGTGGAAAGTCGTCACCCTTCATAACCAATTATTTGTTATTCATGATAATCATTCATGATTATTATGAATTAATCATGGATGATTATCGATGACAACATAATCATTAGGAATCATTAAGTACAATCGATAATGCTAGCCCGGTAATGCCGTTGGCTTGGATATAATTGGCTGCACGATTATTATTGCTTGGCTAGCCCGAAAATACCGTCGGCTAGAGTGGAAGCACAGTAATAGCCCGACCCATGAATTGGAAGTGATGCCCGATCATGGTGATGCATGGTAATATCAGTCCCAATAACGCATACTATCATCGACTTTATTACCAGATAGAGATATATATGAATATGGTGCTTAATGCAATGTCATGAACGTATATACAATAATGTGACAATGATGATAAATGGATGCACCTATGTATGATGTGATATTCCATGTGTATATGAATATACATGGGATGTTATATCATGGATGTATGCATTCATGTAGATGGCCATGGTAATGCAATGATATGAATATGGTGGCAATGATAATATGATGTCATTTAAATGAATGCACATAATGGAGTATCATATATGATGCAAGTATGTGTGATGGTACTTCATGAGTGATGCATTTATATGGATGGAAATGTATGAGTCATAGAGGTGGTAATGCAGGAGTGAAATGATGTAATCTTATGATGATGGTGGTAACCAATTTTGAGCCATTGGATCAGATCTAACTACTATGCAAAGTGCAGAAATGCTGATAATTTAGAAGACAAGGTATGCTTCTTCCCTTGCCCTTATTTACTTGTTTAATTGTTTTGAAATAATGGGATATCACATCATATTTGGAGAAATAATGATGTGTGTAAGAGATTTGCTAAAGAAATGCAAGAGTTTGAAATGTCTATGACTGGTGAGTTAACTTTCTTCCTTGGTCTTCAAATTTCTCGAATGAAAGATGGTATTTTCCTAAGTTACCAAATTCTTCCTTGGCAACCTCAAAGTCTGGTTCGGTTCGTGCAAAAGTCTGGTCCTTATCACATTCTTGCAAAAGTCTGCCCAAATTCTGTCAGACGAACCTGACACGACTTTTGCTGTTTTTTTATGGTGAATTTGGACTAAAACATTAATATATATGGCGGTGTATTTTGCTATGTTGCTTTACTATTAGCATAGTGGTGTATGAACTTATTTGCTGCTGCATATATATACATATGCACACACACACACACATATAACATATGTTTTTGTACGAACAAACCCACCCCCAAAAAAATTTGAACGAATTTTGAACCCGAATCTCGAACTTGAATCTGAACCGACAGCTTATGTATTTTCATTTCTCAGACCAAGTATATTAGGGATATGTTGAAAAAGTTTGGAATGGAGGACTGTAAACCATTTGGAACCCCTTTGGCAATTGACAGTTAGTTAAGTAAGGATGTTGAGTCTTTGAAAGTTGATTAGAAGCTCTATAGATCCATGTTTGGTGGATTGTTGTATTTGACTACTTCAAGGCTAGACATTATGCATGCAACATGCTTGGTTGCGAAATATCAAGCTAGTCGTAGGCAATCTCATGAAAGGCAATGAAAAGAATATTCAGAGATTTGAAAGGGACTCTGAACTATGGCTTATGGTACAAGAGAGATAATGACTTCTTTAAAAGCCTTTACTGTTGCTGATTGGGTAGGATGTGTAGATGACAAAAGAAGTACAAGTGGAGGTGCATTTTTCTTGGGAGATAGGCTAGTCTCCTAGACAAGGAAGAAAGCAAGATTCAATTTCTTTATCTATTGTAGAGGCATAGTATATTGCAGTAGCATCTTGCTGCACATAGGTGTTCTGGATGAAATAGACCCTAAAGGATATCAAGGTTGTATATGATGAGGCAATTCCAATTATGTGTGATAATTCAAGTGCTATCAATATTTCAAAGAATTCGGTAATGCATTCAAGGACTAAACACTTTTAATCCGATATGACTTCTTGAGGGAGAATGTTGCAGAGAAAGAGGTCAAATTGGAGTATGTGCCTACATAGGACCAAATTGCAGATATCGTCACTAAGGTGTTATCAAGGGTTACTTTTGAGTATCTCAAACAAAAGTTAGGGGTTATTACCCCTCCTTCAAACTAGATGCATAAGAGTGCAACATCTTTCCAGGGGGAGACTTAATGTCTATCTTTTGTCTCCTGGATTGATGCGGTTGTTGCTCTTAGGGGAAGTAGTGAAAGGTGTAGCTTCGTGGTTGCATGAAGATGTTTTGGGGATGAATTGTCCCTAACAGGGGGAGTTGTGTTGCTAATAATGTTGCGTTCGGTAGAAGGAGAAATATTTGGCAATATAGTGTAAGAGAAGTAGTGTGTAGAGATGTCCATAAAAGGGGGAGAAACATAGTCAAAGATCTTTTAGTATTGCCCCCTTTGTCCTTGATGTCAAAGGGGGAGAGAAGTACAACGAGTCATCAGGTTGTTTGTTGTTGGTGTTGCCATCAATGACAAAGGCATAGATTGTTAGCATTATGTGCTCAGTGTTGTTACTGATGTCAACATGTTGTGTGCATTGATGTCAACTTGATGAATAAGTGTATGAGTTCAGTATTGTACTTGATGCAGAAAAGTATGAGAGAAGTGATCAGTGTTGTCACGTGCTTGGTTATAGGAAGTTGAGATATGCAAGAAAGAGTATTTGAAGTCTAATATTGGGTAATCAGATAGTGTTCTGATGTTTAGTGACGATGAGATGTCAGTACGTTGTATATCTAGAAGGTGACAAGTATGGAAAGCTGATTTATGCAGGAAAGAGTATCTAAAGTCCATATGGGAGAATGCTCTGCATTGCTTTATATAAAAAGTTGGTGACTTGTGGTTGTGGTGTTGTAATGTATGATCTCTGAATGTTGCATTGTAATGTCCCCATTTTCGTGAGTGTCAACTTTTAGAGGATTAGCCTGTTTCCTGACCCTCATAGGCTAATGGAGTTGTTCAAAGGGTCCAGTTGGTAGAGCCAGAGACCGTTTCCCACTCCAGTGATCAGGGATGTTCAGGATTTCTCTTTGTTGGATTCAGAACGACACACTTACTATTTATAGTAAGTCTCTATTTTGGGTAAGTTAGGGTTTCTATCTTTAGCAGGGCACCTGGACAATTTGCTAGTAGTATGGAGTTGTGGTGACATTGATAGAGCTTCTAGTTTGGGACTTACTATTTATAGTAAGTCAAATTATGGTCAGAGCTATTTTTGACAGGGGCACCCAGACTCATGGTATGCACAATGATTAACTCATTTGTCAGTTGGCTCAGTTTCAGGGACTTACTTTTTATAGTAAGTTAGCGAATGTTAGAGAGGTACCCTTACTATTTTTAGTAAGGCAGTTAGATGTACAATGGATACAATGGTTAGCTCCCAGATTCAGACGGAAACAAGAAATAATGATTATTTTTTGAGTTATGTTATTTTAATTATTAATAAAGTAATACTTTATTAATAATTAATGATAAAGTGCAATTATAAAGTTATATTTTCACTTTTATGTGAATGGGGCCACTTAATGACTTAAAAGTCGTTTAATAAAGTGCATCAGAATGATATAATATAACTTTATGGTTTAAGTGAACTTTATTTAAAAGGGAGTTTTAAAAGTATACTTTATAATAAGTTATAAAGTGTTATTTAAAAAGGGAGCTATATGTGTTTAATAAAGTATACTTTATATTATTTTATTGTGCAGCAAATGGAGAGAAATACATTTAAATATTATATTTCAAATACATCAAAAGCAAGTGCAACAAAAGCTAAATATTTTTAAGTTATGAGAAGTGTATATGTGAAGAGACATATCTATTTCTCTTGGAGAATTATAAAAAACCAAGGCAAGAGAAAACTCATTCATTCTATGCATTTAATATTATTGAATTGTGTGAAGAGAATTTGGAGACAAGGGTTTGAGAAGTTTCAGCTTGGAGAATTGAGAATTCTTCATAGTTTTCAGCACTTTGAGTTGGTGTAATATCCAATGAATTGTGCAAATGATGATGACTTTACTCAGAGGCCTTGATTGGATTTATTGGTGAACAAATATCAAGGGTTTGTGTATATATTTGAAGTCTCATCTATTGCAGACCTGTAGCTTCATTGTTGATCAGATTTCAAGCTTTTTACCTTGCTGCTATTAATTACAGATTTCACTATAAAAGAGTTGGTGCAAATTTTGGGTATGAATAGAGTGTTTTTTTATCATTGTATATGAAGATATAAATAATAAAATTCAATTGCAGCACTCATATAATTGGATTTTATTTCAGTTTGTTATTTCTTGCAAAGTTTATATTCTTGCCTGGCAGCACTTTTGAAAGATTAAAAAAAATTACATAAGTTAATTCTTGCTTGGCAATCCATTTAAAAGATTCAAGAAATTGCATATTTATTTCAAAACAATCAGTCAAATATATCATTGCATAGCAATTTAGAGGTCTGGCAGAGTTAGAACCAGCAAGGGTTCTTACATGCATTATCCTATTTTTAGGTCCACAAAATTTCAAAGGTTAGAATTGTGTTTTGTTGTTTGTTGACAATAAGGTTCGCTGTGAGGAATAGTCAAGACAGGTCTGGAGAATCATCTGCATTGCTTTGCATTGATATTTCCAGGAGTACGGTTTGGTGGACATCTTCCTAATATCAGTGCAATGTTCCAGTTCAGATATATTATGTTGATTTTCTCCACAAGTGAAGATATGTTGTTCTGAGTGCAATATTGTTGTTTGTGTTGGCCTTTGGCCGACTCAACGGATTGCGGTGTTTTGATTTACAACTTATTGGTCTAGATATGCTTTGGAGGAAGAGTTAAGAGGTTAATGTAGATCTTTTCGTGGCGTGTTGTGCTCCTTATGGAGTTATGTGCATTAGAGATCGTTTTTGGGTTGACTGGTTAATACGTTCCTATGCTTTTCTATACGTTATGTTTGGTACCAACTTTGGAGATTGTTTTGGTGCTTGCGGTTTGATGAAATCATTTGTGGGAAGCGTGTTGTGATGTATTTGGGTCCCCTTTATCTCCTGGTGTGGACCGCATTGAGTGTATGTGTTCGAGGTGGCTGTAATGTCCCCTTTTAGGGTACATTATATTGTGCCAGTTTGTTAGCCCTTTTTACTTTGGCTCGGTGGGCTAACCGGGGCGTGGTCGTGTTCCAGGGGATGAGCGGCCTAGGTG
>MU225720.1:3191786-3202523 GCA_018584345.1 Thuja plicata
TCTTAATCCTTAGTTCAATTTATGTAAATCTTAATGTTGGTTTAAATTATCATTTCCTTAATGGTTCATTGCTTATGGTTCATAAGTGTAGTCATGATTGGCTAATCAATTCAAATACTTATTGGTGCTTGAGATATATGTATTACTCGGATTATGGTTTCTTCTCCCTCAATCTTCTTTTCAACCTTACTAATGTGATGAGTTTGTATTCTTCATTGCTTAGATCATGAGTCATGTAGGTTATGGATTAGCTACCCATTCACTTGCAGTAACTCATTAATGGGTTGTCTATATCCATGTGATTGATGCAATGTTGATGCATGCCTCATTTTTGCATTAGCATATTTATTTTGAGATGAGAGGATGATTGTTCTTTTTGGTTCCGTGACCTTTTGGTGTATCTTGATTTCATGTTTAGCTCCTTTATTTGATGATATCTCATGCGTTTCCTTAAATATATTTTCTGATATTATAGTTTCAAAGTTACACTAACTTGAATATTAGATGATATTCTTCTTGTGGATAGGTTCTTTGGTTTGTGTTTCTATGTTTCTTTGTTTCAGGTGAATCTTCAAGGCCCACTTATGGAATCACTTCCTCTTCACATGTCTTATTACTTCAATAAGTTTACATCAAGACTTGGATCAAGATAATCAAATCTCTTCCCTATATTGAAGACCAAGTTGCAGATTTTGTAAAGAGACATTTCACTCTCATTGTAAAAATTTGAGTTTAATTCCCTTGATGTAGATCCCGCAAGTAAAGATTAAAGGGGGGTGTTAGAATTTAATCTTTCCTTGGTTGAAACTATGTAATTAAAGGATAAACCAAGGTATCCTTATTTGTATTTGTCCTCTAGTCCAAGTATGAGGACATGTCACTATTTTGTAATTCCTTTAATAAGAAAAATAGCTATTCCTCCTTAAGAGGAATCTCACATTTGTCACACACAACATGAATGTGGCATTCATAGAAGATGAGAGTTACATGCAAACTCCTCCACTCATCTCTATTTAAGAGATGCCTCTCACACACTTGTTGAATAATCTTCTCTTCTTTCTCACTTCTCACATTCTCATCTTGATCTCAATATTGTATTGAGCTTATTGCTCTCATTCTTTAGGCCTTGTGCCATATTCATATTCTTCACAAGGGTTTTTTCTTGTTTTTCCCCTTCCAAATCCTTGTGATCTTTTCTTGGTTCTTGGAGCATTTTGGTGAGCTTGTATTTGATCTCTTGAAGGGAAATCTCTCTCTCTTTCTATTAGTGTTTGGTAAATCTCTTCCACTGCATACTCTCTTGGATTCCTTCCTTACCTTTTTTAGTTTTTTCCTTTATAATTCTAACATCTCTTGCTCTCATTTCCTTCAACTCCTCCTTCACTTCTTCTTTTCTCACTTCTACCTCCTTAGACTCCTTAGCTTCGTGATGGTAACATCAGGTTTAGAGGATATATCTCCACTGTTTCAATCGTCTCCTTATCCATTATAGATTTTACAACTTGTGATGCATTCACAAATTTTTCCAATTCCCTTTCAATCTTTTTATCTTTCATTATACCTTTCCCTTTGGTGTCCACTGTGACTTGTTTAAGTGATGTGCCTTGATAAGTGACTTGATCAGTCACATTTATTTGTACTATCACCATCTCTGGTACTTCCTTTGTACATGTACCTATGAGTTGTTCCAAATCTATAATATTTTGTACATTAACATCATCTTGCATTTCCGTGCATGGTGACTCAGTTTTCTTAGATGTACCCCCCTTTGGAATTTAGTAATCACTGTTGGATTCTCTTTCTGCAGTATTTTCATCATTATCCTTTTAGTCTCTTTGACCACATCTTCCAATTCGCCAACCATTAGCCTGTTTTTCCTTCTTTTGCTTCTAAAAGATGGCTTTGCCTTTTTCATTAAGTCCATCTCGCCAAATGATATTACTGGATAGAGTTCAATTATTTCTTGTTCTCTTATCTCTCTATCCTTCTTGTTAGTTGTATTCTTTTTTGCATCTAAGATATCATATAGAGACTTTAGAAGTCATGATGCAATCTCAATCAAATATTTCATGAACTTGTACATATACTTTACAACTGCTCCTTCAATCACTCTCTTTCCTTTACTTTCTAAGTTATCATAGAATTTATATACTAGTCTTAAGTCACCATTAGTAGTAATAACCTTTACCATGATATTTACAGATATACCTAGCTTATTAGATTCAAGCTTGGTTTCTTTACTTACTGATTCAGTTGCATTGGAAGATTTTGGCCTTGTAGATTTAGATGCTTCGGTCAACTTATGCTTCATGAGTTTCTTGACATATTTATCAAAGTCTATTCTTTCATCATCATCCTCAATAAGAATCTCCTGTTTTCCCCTCTTCTTCTTCTCTTCCCTCTATCTCTTAGTCGCATATTTCTTCTTTTCTTCTCAGGTTTCTTCTTCTTCACTTCTCTTGTTGGAGTGGGTATTTGTGGTTTGGACACTGTTTCCCTTCTTTTTTACCTACGTATAGGTTGAATTGGTGCGGAACTAGATTCTCAAACTTCAATAGGTGCATCGCCTTCTACAATTTTATTAGCATGAAATTCAAGAATTTCTTTTACTATATGAACTTTCTTCTTTATCTGTCTTGCAACTTTAGACTATCTCAGCTCCCTATGCACCTTAAGTCCTTTCTCATTATAGGTTCTAAATCTTGGTTCATTTGGATCCTTGATCTTTCTTAATAAATCCTTTGCATACAAGTCTACAATTTGTTTTTCTACCTCATAACCCATTGACATCGCCCAATAAGTTCTAGGTTCAACCACCTCCATTAGGCATTCATTAGTTTTTACCATAAAACATATGTCCTCCTTATATTTCTCAATAATAGATTTTGGAATTATTTCCTTTTCATGCATTTTCTTCTGATTTTTTTTAAATACCCCAAAAGAGGTGTGGTTCTCATCTCATCAGTTATTTCACTCATGATTTCTCTTATTTGAAAGGCTACTGGACCAAATCTAGACTAATTGGTAGGACATACCCTTTGAAAATATTTCATGAAGTAGAATAATATACAAAATATAAGAGTATCAAACTTAAATACATTCTTCTTGTCCTTTTAGATCTTTGATAGATTCTCTATCAACTGTCTTCTCAAGACTTCACATGTAATTTCCAAATTCCATTTCTTCATACAAAAGTTGAACTTTGGGGTCATTAGATTTTAAGACCGTGAATTGTCTTCTGGCTCCAGCTTGACCTTCTGCTTTGCAACAGGTATTACAACATGAGACCTCTCTTGTCTTATTTTGCCTCCCAAATGCTTACAAAAAATTCTTCTCAAAAGTATGCCATATCTATATGGGATATCTGCCCCAAGGATATTGAGTTTCAATATTTTAGTTGGTTGTGTGGCTAGGGCTACCTGCGCATCCTTTATCTAGTGAACCAAGGGAAATTTCATTGCATCCGGGGGATAACATCTTCCAAAGGTCTTAGTTATTGATAAACCGAGGGCCTTGGCTACAGGGGCATTCATAACATTGTCAGAAGCCTCTGAATCTATGATAAAATTACTCAATTTGTGTCCATTTATGAATAGGGATACATAAAATGGAACTCACTTTTGACTGGGCACAATGGATGTAAGATTCAGAGAATCCAAGGTAATACTAGATGTAGAGGGTTCTTCATAAAAAAATTGGCTCTCACAAGAATAGACTTTAGCAGTATCGGATTTGTAATGCTCAACTAAGAGGCTGAATTTGGATGGATTCATTTTGAGGTATTCTAAGGGAGATATTTGAATCCTTGAAGTTTCATAGAATTGGACAATATCAAAAGATTTTTTTTCTCTATAAAATGCATGCACCAATTTAGGATTTCTAGATTGATCTATTGTCTTAGTAACATACCTTAAGATGTAGAAGACTTTGTTCTCTATGAAATTGATAAGTTTTACAGATTCATTTTCTGACTCCTTGTAAGTACAACCAATTAGGACTCATCCAATGTTGTAAAGTACTCTCCTCCCTTCTCCAAATCAGACTCATACTCTAGGTATTAGTTTTCAAAGTCGCCAATTTTTCCTGGGTCAGAGTCTTATCCAAAATAATTTCCTTGGATTTTGTTAGTAGTGATCAACTACATATGCCTAGTCATTTCTAGATATGTTTCCCCATCATGGTTTGTAGTAAGGTGAAATATACACATGTTCCCTTTCTTTAGACCAGGTGGTGATTCAATTGCCAACGTTTTTTGTGTAGGAGGAAGAAGTAATTATTTTCTATCTAGTTGCTTCTTTTTGGTATCTTTATAGGGCTAATGAAAAGAGGAGTTTACCCTAGGAATTTTCCTATTTGAAGAAATTATATCATTTTTCAACCTTTCCAGCATAGCTTCAAAGGAAGTGGAAGTGTTGTTATTGCTACTTGCATGGATTTCTTTCTTCCACTTTCCTGTAGTGATGAAATTATCTTTGATCTCTATAGCTGTCATTTGGGAAACAACCAAGTCGACCACTCTGGTCCTCCTCAAATGAAAATTGATGTCCAAGGGCATGGCATTAAGAAAAAAACACCCCAGGTTGGATTCTTATTGGCAAGAATTTTATTGATAATTTTATTGAATCTTGCAGCAAATTCTCTCATAGGCACAAAGACTTCTTTCTTGATTTGTGTAAATTGAGCTAGCAGGGTATGCTCATCTTCCGTGCTTTTAAAATTTTCTTCAAATTGAGACCTCATGGTATCTTAGTTTGTGATTGACCCGAGGACCAAATGATGGAACCAATTTGCAACCCCATCTACCAGAGTTTCTACAAATAATCTGATTGCTACATCTTTGCGTTAAACGACCAATAATTTGCATGTAATGAAGAAAGATGCAATATATTCATCTTTAGGGACCTTTCCATCCCCTGAAAATTTTTGGTAGGTTCTTCCTAGACCCTTTAGGCAGGTCATGATGGGCCCCAAGATTCAATGGACCGATCGTTGCTCCCCATGGAATAGGCTGAGCCATACTTCTTTGCAAATTCAAAGGGACATGAGTGAAATTAACTCTCGAGGGAAGGGTGACCCCATGTAGAGTTAATGCATGACAACAAGGAGATCAAGTACTATTTTTAGGAGGAGGTGGTGGTATGCTTTTAATCCAAAAAATTGGAACAATTGAAGAGAAATTTGTTTCATGTAGTGCTTTGAATACTGGGTCTACAACTCCTTTTACCCTTTCGATCCATGTGTATCTTTTACATTCTAGTCTGTCAAATTAGTTATATAACCACCTGATTAATTTCTTGGTTGTTCCTCACCTTCCCTGTTCTCAGGAACCCGATTTGGTGCTTGGCTCTGAACTGCGTTTTGAGTTTTTCTTCTTTGTTGCCTCAATAACAATAACATTAAATTCTCAGCCAATTCTTCTTCTCTCTCAAATAATTGGCTTACCCTTCTGTAATCCTCAACATTTCTCTGTGACCTCCAAGTGAGTGTATTTAATTAACTAATAATATCCTCTTGCTCATCTTAAAATCCTAAGTTTGGTTGCAGTACAGGAAACATATTTTCATGAAGGAGAACCATCATCCCCTCATCCCTTGCGGTCTTCATCCCCAACAGAGTTGCCAAAAAAATCTATTGGTTAATAGATTGGCCTTTTAATAATATTAACTCAAAACCTTGAAAAAGCCTCTCTATTAGCAATAGTTGAACAAACTGCCAAACAATTTGCTCTCTGAATTGAAAGGTACAACTCCCCTATCACAAATGTGCAATGAATATGTGTGAATCTTCTAACAATTATGTGGGGGTTTTATTTTAACCAAAAATAAAGGAAAGGCTTTAGTGAATACTCATCACCATGAAATATTCATGAGAAAACTAAAAAATTGACAAATCTTCTTTTTGGTATTTCTAGATTGAAACAATGTCAACTACTAATTCTCACACAAAGATAACATGCACGGATTATCGGTCTCAAAGAGTGTCTTAAAGAACACTTCTTGAATCATATATTTTGAAACAAATTTGACCATCAATAATAAATTATATTCATTCTATTTTCATCATTCATCCATTAGAAAAACATGAATACTAAACTTACTGAACGCAATCCTTAATCCAAATTTGAGTCTCAAACATTTGTCAAAGAAAAAGGGGGAATTCAAACTAAAAAATTCCGATCCTTTGTTATGAGTTTTAAATGCATATAAATAGTATTTTCATCTTCCCCATAGGATGATTACATAACAAATATCTTTTTAACTTCTATTAATAATCATAATGGAAAATAAACTCTATGAACTATCATAGATAAATATAAGTAAAGTAATGACAGATGCATGGTGCTGAAATATTTTGTCCACCCGGTGGTACTACTTCCGCCACCTTCTATTGGGATTATTGTGCTTGCTGGAACTTTTGCATGACAAATATGACCTCCTTAATATCTTCAATTTCAGGAATCTTGACGTTGGTATTATGGATGGACCAGTAGATTGTTCTTTCTTTGACTTCTTTAGCTTTAGCGGAGAAAGCATGATGATGAGTGGCACATCTGATTAGGGTAGTATTTATTTTTCTCTACTTGTCATGCTCTTCCATACTAGAAGTTTGAGGGGTAGTGATATTGGGAATATTTTGCAAATATTGATTTTTTAGTGTATCTGTGGTAACACCCCTATACTGATCTATTGATACTATGACAATGAAAAACTAAGAGGGGGGGGGGGGGGTGNTATGACAATGAAAAACTAAGAGGGGGGGGGGGGGTTGAATTAGTTGTTCTTAAACTGTTCAAAATTTAAACCCTTTAACCCCAAAACCCTTAAAATTGTGAACCCTTAATTATGAGCTGATCAAATAAAATAATGAATATGAAAGTACACACAATCAGAATCTCATCTACACAAGTTGAAACACTTTTTTTATTGTAGAAACCGTGTTAGGGGAAAAAATGGTGGGGCTGATTACCCACAATAAGAAAATACCTTGTTATAAGTATAAAATTATTACAATGTATATGAGGATTACACATGTAATTAGGTTCACTTCCTAGAGCTCACTACTCAAATGAAAAGCCTCAAGCTACAACCTTGAGGAAGGCTCACTTCCTTAAAATTTTGATAACTACAATGATAGATCAGACTAAAATCTGATAGGATTTTGTGAACCATTGAGCATGACAACTCCAATCTCTAATTACAGTTCCTTATAAGCACACCTTGTAGATCTATGTTCAATGCTCTTGTTGAACACACTTCTGATTTTACTGAATCACACTCTCTCCTTTCTTATCTACATTTGAAATCTACAACCATGATCTACAAATTGAATTTGCACTAATTCATCATCTTATTAGAAAAACCTAAATTATCGTCTCTTTCAATCTACGGGCCAGATCTCTTGATTTGAATTCATCTCATAATCCTGACCACATACTATAACCACCTTCTCAAAATCATGAATCTCCTAGATAACACATTTTTTACTTGTGAAACATTATTTATCAACTAGGTTGAACAGGAACAAATGATAATATAAAGAATAGTATATTTGACCAAAAATTCAATCAATCAGGTCCTTCTAATCCTGAGTATCACCACTCATCAACCACATACTTCAAGAACATCTTCCAACATTTTGAAAAATAATCAGCCATTCAAATCTGTCACAACCATTGGATTTGTTAACTCTTTTTTATCAAACCCTAGAGAACACTGTCATCAACTGACTGGGATAATAAGATTATGCCTTACGAACCTTTGAAGTATAATTCCTTTGAGTTGAACATACCTAACCATGTCCTAGACACACTCCTAAATGCTATCCTTGAAATTTTTACTCTGTTGAGTACACATGACCTTTTACTAGCTTTCATTTGACACTGACTATCACCTTTTGTGCCAGTCATCTTTTACCTATCCAAATCTTCATGAAACTCACTAAAAATTTGGGTGAAAAATTAAACACCTTCAACATCCTTCTTCTATGTGCATGAATCCATATATGTCATGTCCTCTTCTCAGTAGGCCTCTGAACACACTTCTCCACTGGTTAACCTGCAACAATTAAGTTAGTAATAACTAGTTTAATCTTCTGATCACTTCTTCTGATCAATTGCTCTTCTATGTTGACATCAACGCCAATATATTCATCTTCTAACCTTTCCAATATGCCAACAATCTCCCCCTTTGGCATTGATGACAACATGTGATGTTAAAAATAAGTAATACAATCAGAAACCAACAGTCTCACTCCAAGAAAGATGATCAAAAGTACTACTAGCAATCACTAATACATTTGGGGTTATTTCCCGATGACATCTTCTGACGGAGGGTGCACTTTTTTGTGAAAATGAGTTTTTTTTTGTAATTCTCCTCGACAAAGTCAAAATTTTGACACATAATTCTTAGAATGTTGGAATTTTGACATCATCGGGCTATACAAGAAAAAAAGTGAAAACCAAATCATTTTGATTTTGCGTTCATTGTGGGAGAAAATGAGTGCGAAGTCAGAATACCAAATTGAGGTAGGAATTGTGCTAACCTACCATCAAATATGAATTGTGTTGAACAAGAGAAGCCCTACGCTATTGATTTGTCCTATTTTCATGTTCCCTACACTAGTAATTTGTCTGACTTTACAAGCTATGGTTCAACAAAAAGAGCAGGAGAACGAGGAAGACACTGACCCTAAGAGGCCAAAGAAGCCCCAAGAATCATTCCTTCTTTTCAGGTTTGATCCTCTATACAAAATATTTTCATCATAATGTTTCATAGTGGGTATGCTCTTTATGGTTTTGTATTTCTTCCTTGTGTCAATAATTTATCCTACTTTCATGTGCTCTACGCCAGTAATTTGTCTGACTTTACAAGCTGCGGTTCAACAAAAAGAGCAGGAGAACGAGGAAGACATTGACCCTAATAGGCCAAAGAAGCCCCAAGAATCATTCCTTATTTCCAAGTTTGATCCTCTATACACAATATTTTCATCATAGCATTTCATACTGGGTATTCTCTTTATGGTTTTGCATTGCTTCCTAGTGTCTTATATCAATAGTTTCTCTATTCTACATTACCGTAATATTTGCTTCCCAAATAAACTAATAGAGGTTTGTGAGGTGTGCATAATAGGTTTGGGCTTTGTACCGATGACTAATTTCATTGTTGGCATAATTGGTACCAAGGTTCATGTTTAGAGTTGCATTGAATTTAGGGCCATATACTTGCTACATAAGAAAAGGGGAAAATTTACATATTTGAAAGATATGCATCCAATTTCAAAGTGAACTTAAAGGGTAAATAATTTATAATTGATCCCATGATCTTTATCCCAAGTGCATTGGGGATTGTACTACAATTTTGATTAGTGCCAACTTGCCATGCCAATCTTCACTATAAATAGGTGACAAATTCATTGAGTGCAGTAGTGGGCAAGAGTGGGTAGGATTGAGAGAGAACAAGGTTGAGGGCTAGAAGTTTAGAGAAGAGTTTTTGAAGTTAAATCAACCTAAGGAATTTTATTTTTGTACCCACTCTTGTTTAGTACGTGTATTATATTGAAATATAAAATTAAGGTCTAGATTTGTTGTAAGCCCTTGAAAAAGATATGATGTAATTTGAAATTATAGAGTTTAATATACTATTCCAATTGTTTTTCATATTGTTGTTATAATGTTTGAGTTTTCTTGTGCATGCTGATGAGTGTTTTAAGACAAGACTGCATAGATATGTAGTCTTACATTAAAAACCCTTACTATAATTGCATCATAAACTCTTCAGCCTTGTCTATTTGAAGAGTATTGAGTTGAGTTTGAGCTTCATTTTCAATCATAGCGTGGAACTTATTGAAATTTCAAAGGCTTCTAATTTATTTTTCAAGAAGTATATCGAGTTTATTCCACTATGATTGTCAACAAACAACTTGAATTATCAATATCCTCCAACAAAAATGATTTCTGTGGACCCACACAAATAAAAGTGAATAAGCCGCAACTATTTTTGAGCTTTCCAAGTTGATCTAGGGTAAATATCTCTATGTTGTTTTACTGAATTCCAAGATTTGCCTTGCTCCATTGTCTCTGACATAGAATTCTGTCATACTTAACATAGAATTTTGTCATACTTAACATGTCCAATTCTTGCATGCCATAAAGGACTAGCAAAAGGATTGCCTTCATCTCTAAGGTGAGAAAAACTCTTTAAAATAGATGAAAATCCTTTTGAGTTCTTATAACTTTCCATCTTCCAAACTTGTCAATGCAAATTGATTATCGGACTTCTTTTTAACTACCACCTATCCATCTTCTGATCAAATGGATTGGTTTTTTTGCTGAACTAATGCTAGAAACAAGAAGTTACATTGCATTTGAGGAAGATACAATACATAATAAAGTACACAATTTGGAAGCCCTTGCCATAGAAAAGATTGAATAACTTGCAAATGAAATGGTTCTCCATATAAACTGCAACACAAATAATAGATTTATTGTCATTGCGAGAAGCAAAAAATAGAGCACAACCTCCATCCAGACATCTTGATATTAATGGTAGAAAAAATATAAATGTTTTGTGGCTATTTGATATTAATGGTAGATATAATAGAACATTCCCACATGTTAATGTAGATATAAATAGTTTAACCAATATATCACCATCGTGTGGCCTAGGGTGGATCTTTTAAACTTGGATTATTTGGTTGATTGTGTGGAGAATTTCATAATTCTGGGATATATATATATAT
>MU225720.1:3202608-3242187 GCA_018584345.1 Thuja plicata
TATATATATATATATATATATATATATAACTTTATTGGCATTATCCAGTGTTGATAAAAATAGATTTCACGAGGCTTGCTAGTTGCTTTGCTAGTTTAAGAGTTTTGTAAATTATTTGTTAGGAACCCCAACAAGCTTCATCAATAAATAAGACAATATAAGTAATAGCATATTTATAGATCAAGACATGCAAGGTGTGTCTATTTCAAAATTTTTGAACCCCAAAATTTGGAAAACTACCTTGTTTGCATTGCTTCCACAGTTATACTTTTGGTAACTTGAGCTTTCAATTGTCCTTATGTATGTTTCCATCTCCCTTTGTAATGTCATTGAATTAGAATGACCAGAAATATGGATTATTTTGTATTTTTTAAGGATATTTTGAAATAAGAAAGAAAACAACTGTTAATTGAAAATCAAGTTCCCCAAAACCTCATTTTTTTTCAAATAGCCTCTTTGTTTAGATCTGAACTTCATTATATCAAAATAAGGGCTGATTTACAAACTTAGCTTATGCCATAGAGTGACTTTTATTCTATCACAAAGAGGATAGTGACAGTGTAGTTGGCAGGAGCGTCCTTCATACCCATGTCTAGAGAGTTGTGTGAAGGAGGCACGAGTTTGAGGAGGCATGGGTTTAAATATATTGACAAAAATAATCTACTAGAGAATTATGTCTTAGAGAAGGAGGCCATAATACTAAGTTTTTCCACACTTCAGATCAAGAATGTTCAAAGTATTACTTTTACTAATTCTAAGGATATTCAAAAAGAGGTTGTCTCTTTTTTTCTAGCCTCTTACCAAAAGATCCTGATCATGAATATGATGTTGACATGTTAGATATTTTAAATTGTATTCCACAATTTTTGTCCCCCCAATTCCTTGTAGCCCAAAAATGAGGTTTATGGGAAATTTATTCCAACTCTATAATGGGACCAATCAAAAGAATTTAGTCTCACAACCCTATTAAGAAGTACTAGTGGTCTACCAAGCAAGGAGATCAGGAGACACAATTAGCATGACTGTCCCTTTCAATGCCCACTAGGCCTAATTGTGCAATTAGGTCACTTTTCTAAAGGAAGTACCCCAAAGATCAATAGTGGAATGAAAATAATTTTTGGAATGTAGTTAATATGGTTTGAACACAATCCAAACCCGATTTCATAACTTGATTAAACTCCAACACTTGACGATCATCAATTCTTCATTCTGAAAACAAGTTAGGACATGGAGATGTCAACCTTAATTTACTAAAAACATGAATGGGCACACACTTCCATGCAAATAGACTTCAAAAATAGTAAATATACATACTGAACCCTCATTCCACCAAGGATTAGAATTTTCTAATAGTGGAAATGAGAGGAAATCCAATTTGAATAACAAAACCCTAGGTAAGAAGGGCTTCATAATAATTTTCAATGAATTTGCTCTAACTTTTGACTCCAGACACCTTAGCCCTCCAAACCAGTTGAAAATTAAAGATGATTCAATTCTCTTCAAAATCCCATCGATTACACCATCAATCTGAGGCATACAAGACTATACAGAAACTAGATACTTGACTATTGCAAGGGAAAATGTTGTATTTTATTGATTTTAAAACAAAATTACACCAATTTGCCTTCCACCAACCTGAAAGAATATATGAAGTTCTTCACCATCAGTTACAATTGAATTTTAAACCATATATCTATTGGGGAATTCATTTAGACTAAAACAAAAAAAATTGTCAAATTACTCAAAAAGTTGCATGACAACTTTTGACAATTTTGACAACTTTTGCATTTTTGCACCAGGGGTGCAATTTTGTTGCAAAACTTGAACCTATGGTTTGTATATGACCAAAAGAACACAAAAAATAAAAAAATCCTAAATCCTAATATTTTGGGATCCTTTGACCATGGCTGACCAAGTGGCTTATAAATGCCAATTCTTGGAATGAGGCCTTTCAAATTGGATCAATGGATTGGTAGGATTCCTATTAGGACCTAGAAATTCAAAAGACCCTTTAGGAGTCACAAGGAAGATGAATTATTCATTTAGTTTAATTGGATTCTCTTGCACCATACTCCCCTTGAGTTTTAGAACTCAAGTTCCCGCTTGAGTCAAGTTGTTCAATTGATGTGCCATGTTGTGTGATCTGATCTTCTATCATCCAAGTGGCATGTATGTTGGGGATTCCTTTCCATTTTACAAGGTACTACATTCACTTCTTCTTCTTGGTCTATTTGAGAATCTTAGAGTCCATAATTGTCTCCAACTCTACTAGTTTTCTAGGAGGTAGGTTGGTGACATAATCTGCAACATCATTTATGTTCGGATGAGTTGATGTACCTACATCACTTTTATGAGGGGTTAGATCTGCTACTTTAAATATTGGAGAAATTGACAAGGTAGGGGGAGAGAGATTTCATAGGCATTTTCACCCATTTTATGCAAGATTGTGCATGGTCCTACTTTCTTCATGTACAATTTGGAGTATCTTCCCTTAGCTAGCCTCTCTTTCATGAGATATGCCCATACTTTGTCTCCAATTTGAAAATGAACCTCTCTCCTTCTCTTATCTGCACGTTCTTTATATTTTTGAGTTGTCTGCTGCAGCTTGTGTTTGACTTATTCTTGTACTTGAGTAACCAGTTTTTCCAATTGATTCTAAAATTTGAAGGTCGGTCTACAAGATCCAATGGACCCTTGGGGTGTAGACCATATACTATTTGGAATGGTGTTTTTCCAGTGGATCTGTTGAGAGAATAATTGAAGGAAAACTCTGCTTGTGGAGGAATTACGTCCCAACTCTGATTTTATTACTTTGTTAAGCACCTTAAGAGGTTCCCAAGTGATCTATTCACCACTTCTGATTAGCCATCAGTTTGTGGGTGATATGGTGAACTGTAGGTCAAGTTTGTTCGCAACTTCTTATGAAGTGTTCACCAAAAATGTCCTTGAAATTTTACATCCCTATCTAAAACTATTGTTTTTGGTAAACCATGAATATTGACAACTTCTTTAAAGAAAATATGTGCAATGTGGGAAGCATCATTTGTGCTTTTGTAAGGAACAAAGTGCACCATTTTTCCAAATCTTTCCACAATGAAAAAAACACTATCAAAACCTTGTTTTCTTCTAGGTAGTCCAATAAAAAAGTCCATGTATATTGACTCCCAAGGCCTAGTAGGTATAGGAAAAGGCTGGTATAACCCTTGATTTGTAGATACACCCTTATCTTGTTGATAGATAGTCTAAACTTCAACAAATTTCTTGACATCATTAGTCATTTTGGGCCAAAAATAAGTTCTTTTAATCAGATCTAGAGTTTTTTCTATGCCAAAGTGGCCACTCATACCACCACAATGATTTTCCTTTACTATGTTTAGTCTCATTAAACATCTAGGTATACAAAGCTAAGAACCTTTGAACAAAAGACCATATTGAATGAGAAGTTCAGAGAAGTTAGTATGATACTTGCCTATAAGTTGAGAACAAACCTCAAATGCTTCCCCAAAATCTAGATCACCTACATAAAGATGCTTTAAAGCATCAATTCCAATGCTCTAAAGTTGAATTTCTTCAATCAGACCAACCCTTCTGCTGAGGGCATCATTAACCTTGTTTTCTTGTCCCTTTTTGTGATTTATAGTGAATGTGTAGGCCTGTAATTTCTCCATCCATTTTATGTTCTTGACACTCAATTTTTCTTGAGATTTTAGGAATCTTAATGCATGGTTGTTAGTATAGACAACAAACTCCTTTGGTAGAAGGTAGTGCCTCCATTTCTTGAGAGCCTGTAGTACTATATAAAGTTCAAGGTCATAAGTGAATACCTCTTCTTAGCATCATTAAGCTCTTCAGAGAGGAAAGCAATAGGTTTCCCTTCTTGAGTTAGGACAACACCAATGGCTAAGTTGTTGGCATCCATTTTAAGAACCAACTTTGTCCCCATTGCTTCATTAATAAGCTATCAATTCCTCAATCTATCACCCCCTGAGACCTTGTTTTGACATTTTCTCCCATGTTAACAAAGGGATTTTATCTTGATCTTGGCTTCCATTCCAAAGACTCTCATACTTTTTTCTATAGCCTTAATAATTTTAACATGAATTTTAAGACATGATATTGAAAAAGAGGAATAATAGAAACAATAGATTTTAACATTAAAATGCAACCCGTTAAAGATAGCCATCTACTCTGCCACCCTTCTAGCCTTTTCCTACATTTATCATCAATATTATTCCAAATGAAGGACTTCCCAATACCTTGAAACAAGGGTATTCCAATAAGATTACTAGGTTCCTATATTTACTCTTGGAATCCCTTAGATTTCTCTCTTGTTATCAAGGCGTGTGTTGAAGAAGAAAATATCTGATTTACACCAGTTGATAGATTGTCAAAAATAGTTACAGTATGCTTCTAAGGTTTCTTTCATTACTCGTACTTATCTCAAAGATTCTTCTCCCATTAATAAGTGTAATCAACAAATTATAGATGAGAATAATTCTCAATTCTAGGCACAATCTTCACCCCCCTCCACAAGTTGTTTCCTTGATTGCTACTGATAAGACGTCCCAAGCCTTCAACCATGATAATGAATTAAAAGGGCAACAATGGGTCACCTTTTCATAGTCCTCACGAGGCCTAAAAAATTCCTTGAGGATTCCCATTGACCAAAATTGAATAACGCAGATGACATATGCAACTTTTAACCCATGAGATCCAATGCTGATCAAACCCAAAGTTCTTAAAGTCACTTTGAGAAGACCCTAAATGCCTTAAGACACTTTAACCTTGACTAATTTCCAATTTATATCCTAAGAATTTTAACAACACTTACTGATCTTGGATTCCATAAAAGCCCCAATCCACAAAAAGCACCCTCAACTTCCACAAATACCCCTTGCCAAAATTTCTAGGCCTTTAGTAGACATACACACTCTTCTTTCTTCAATGTGGTTCATATAAAAATAACTATATTTATTTTCATTTGATCAAGACCCCTTTGGATTAAACAATGTTTTTCAAGGGCATTACATTCCTGGAAATTCCACAAAAGGACCCTTGTGGCATTTGGGAAAGGGAGAATCTCTTTCCCAATCTCAATTTACTCTGTTCTTTGGCACTCCCAGCTAGCTCCAACTTCAATCATTTGGACATACACAAGGAGATAGAGTAATGCAACTCAATGCATTGGATAAGATGAGGAAGACAACTCTACAACACACTACATTAATCCAACAACAAAGAACCAAATGGCATGATAGGTACATAAAAAACAAGACAGTCACCTTAGGTGATTATCAACCTCTTCTTTTCTTTTCTTCCATCTTAACCTTTGCAAATTTTGCTTTAGGCTGACTTATTGTTCTTGCCTCTAATTTTCTTTCCTCGTCATTCATACCCAAAACATCTTCCTCCTCATCCAAGTGAAAATCATACAAGCCTTTCTCTATTTGGGAATTCAGGAAAAGGCCCTAACTAGCCTATTCACACACCCAACCTTGATGTCAACTTGGAGACATATGAACATCTTTAAATTGAATCTTTGGATTGCTATCTTCACACTGAACATAGTCAACCCTTTCTTTGGACACCTATTTTTGTATTTGTTCTTCCTCATTTGATTTTAGTTGCTCTAAAAGTCCTTTAAGAACTTCTCCTTGAACAATCCTTCCTAGTTCACCAAGAAAATTCTTTAAACTTACTTCTTCCAAGCAAAAAACTAACCGTTGTGTCTGTGATAGGAGCACTGATTGAATGAAGGATACTTCTGCCCTATAATTCATGGGGCTCCTCCTAAATCCATATTAATTTTTTTATATATTGGTTATTCAAAATATTTATACAAGTTTCTAGTGATCTTGTCTTGTGCCCTCTTTTGTTCCTCAACAACACCTATCATTATCACTTCACCATTCTTGTTCTCTAGAGAATTTCTATAATTATCCATTTCATGTTCTTTTGGTTTGCTGACCAAAGCCCTTTCCCATTGGATTTTATCCATACTTGTGGTGTCACCATTTGGGGTAGATCCGGAATAGTCCTTTGGGTGATACGTTAAAGCCCTATCGGGTTGTGAGGGTCTGAGCCTGCTAATATTTTATTTTCTACATGTTATTCTCCCTGATTCTTATCACCCTCCAAATTTTTTAACATCGAAATAAATGCTTCATTCACTCCCATCTTCCCTTTAAGGAACTTTGAGCATTCTGACTCTATGTGGCTTGTGACTTTGTGAGACTTGGAAATATCTATATTATCTTCTACTTCAATGGTTTGTTTCCACAACCCCACATTAGAACAAAGCTTTATTTCTTTAGGCAGTGGAGGAATAGGTTTCTATCCAATGCATATTCTTGTATTCTTGTATTCATGTTGAAATATTTGTTTTCCACTCCTTCCCCAACTCAAACAAATTTACCTAGATTATTACCAATCATCTGTTGGAATAATGGAATGGTGTGTACTGAGAGGGGATGGGTGAATGAGTACCCTTAAATTTTTTATCACTTTAACCTTTAGTAATCTTTACTTGCATTACCGACCATATTTATTTTCTACCTTATGCATGTAATATCAAAACATAAATGTAATTTCATGTAAACATTCATGAAAAGTAGTTACACATGACACAAGAATTGGTAACGCAGAAAACCCCTATTAGAAGCTAAAAATTGCAGTGGGGATGAAACCCACAAAGCTTCATTGTCTGTAGAATGGAAGGTGTTGGTTAAGGCTACCAGTGTGATCACTTCTGATGATCTTACCCTATTAGGAGTAACCTTTTAGACTTGTTAGGTCTACTTGGTTAAGCGATTTTAACAACACTATTCAATGTGCACTCGGTTAAGAGATTTACAATAAGACTGTTAAGTCCACCTTCTTAAAGGATTTCTTCTATTTGCTACAATTGTTAGAGAGTAGTAAAAAATACTTATGAACTGATGGTATGCAATATTGAATTGCTGATTATAGATCCTTTAAGTTCACATAATGTATGTATCACCTATAGTGATGGAGAATACCTCTATTCTTCTCGGTAGCCTTGAATCTTAGTTCTTGATAATTAAATTTTTTCTTTTGTGTCCTTCTACATGAAACTCGCTGTCTAATCCATAGATGTCTATTGTGGCTACAATCATCATGTATTGAATGATTATACATCTATATATACAAAGGTTTTGACCTATTTAGGTTTCACACTTTACAATAAAAACTCTATGATCAAAGGTTTACAACTTGACCTTGATCTCCTAGTTTGCATGTTTACAATCAGTTAGACTGATTAAAACAATTACATATGCTTTACTTGATCCTCAAGAAATGATTTTATAGCTAAGCATAAAACTATTTATAAAAATAAAGTGATTTATCTGAAGTGTATCTCCAATCCACTTTTCTCAAAAATAAAACCATCTCTCAGTAGACTGGTGCTTGGTGATGTCTCTATAGACATATTGCTCTTAAGTTACTCTGTAGATTGTGCTCTCGGTTTACTTTTTAAACTATCTGTCGGTGATAGTGCTACTGGTGCTCACTAATTTTGGTGATCAATGTGCTAAGACATTTTCGTTGACCTCTACACTTGTCTATTTCGGTGACCATTGTGCCCTGAATGCTGTCACTCGGTGACCAAGTTACCAACGGTTCAAAAAATATTTCCTTGTATACTAATGATAACTTATGATCATCAATCTCCCCCTTTAGCATTAGTATCAAAAACTGATATGTGCAAACTGATGTGTTCAATATATACACCAAGTGTTTACCTTATCAATGAATCCCCCTATGTTCATGCCTCGGTACAGTGTATGTACATGTGTTCCTTTGTAAGGTATATATATTTTCCCCTTTTTGCATTTCCCCCCTTTAGATTTCCCCCCTTGTGTACATTCATTTTCCTCCTTTTTTGAAAATAATGACAAAGGTGTAGTACTTATAGCTTGTCAAATATGTGAGCATGTGATTTTTGAATGTCTTCCATCTTCTTCTACTATTTTTCCTTGAGGTGTTCCAAGGTCATGTGCTCCACAATGATTCTGGCGTGCAAGTCATATATACTCTCGGTGACTGACATTTCTGGGGTGACAATCAATGTTTTTGCTGAAGTCACGTGTTGTTGTAGCAATGTGAGTTTTGGTAGTAATAGAGCTTGGAGCTCGATTACTTCATCTCTAATTTTGATTTTAGTCTTTTGTATCTCTAGTCTCAATCATTTTTATTCTACAATCTTCTCATAATGCAATTGGAATGCATTTTCCTCGGTTGTGAGACCTTGTGCACTAGCCTTAAGATACTCATCAATCTTTGCTATCTTTTCACTATGCTCTTTAGTGAAGTTCTCTAGTGTGCATAAATTTTGAACTAAGGTTACCACTTCTGAAATAAGAGGTTCCAATGAATCTACCAATTCATAAAGTTTTACCTTGTTCTCTGCCACTTTTTGGCTGATTTTCTTGGTGAGGTTATATTGGTACTTCTCTTCTACTCTTTCTTCTATGACCTTCTCAGGGTCCACATTCTGATTGGTGATTGCCTCGGTCAGTGCTGAGAGTTCATCAAGTATTGGTGCATTTTGATCAATTTCTATGTCAGGTACTATTTGCATTAGTATTTCTTTTGTTGTTTCCAGTACCTGTGTGTTCTTGTGCTCCTTTTTTAGCTTTTCCTGTATTGCCTTTCTTTTGTAAAGTTTACCATACTTGGTCAGTGAATCAAGATCTAATGTCCTTGGATCAGAGTCAGGTATATCAATGATTTCATCAAGGGTGACCGGTGCTTTTCTTTTCTTCTTCTTCTTCTTTTAAATTGCATTGGATGTAGGGTTATGTAGAACTATAGAAAGTTCTTTCTCTGTTTATTTTGATTTGGGTGACTGTAAGGAAGGTGTTGTTCCTTTGGTATGCTTCTCGGTATTGACCTGTTGGTCGGTAGTAGACGTCTCTACATCAACCTTATCTTTTTTTGCAACTTTGTTTACCTCTTCTATTTCCTTGGCAGTGGCATCACTCAGTTTCTCCTCTCCACTTGCATCTTTCTTCTCTTCATTTGTATCCTTTTTTTACCCATGGTCATCACCTTTATCCTCTAGTATGTTTGCATCAGGATCAAGTGATTTTCCCTTCTCTTAGTAATTATATTGATAACTTGTATCAATAGAGGTATGTGACCTGGTACATTTACCTATGCAACATTCATTGTATCTTGTTCCTTTGCTTTCTCAGTGGCATCATTTACATCTTCATCATTCTTGGGATCATTATCAGAATCAATAGTAGTAATATATTTTATGGGGATCTATGTTGTATCCACTAATGATTGTAATATTTGAGGTACATCATCCATGGCCTTACTCACCTCTGTTGTCAAATCAACTAGATTGATGTCCTTGGTGTCATTGATGAAGATGGGTTTTGGGCTCGGTGTGGCCTCTTTCTCTTCATAGTGAGGTGTCTCGGTAAGAGCTAGTACCTGCTTGGGGGCATTGAAGATTTCATTCCAAATCTCACTGCTTTCTTTGTTAAGGTCTTCTAATCTCCCTCAAGTACTTTGTATGCTCTCATCTTTGCTGAGAATTTCTTTGCATGCTCCTTCATTGTTTCATCAATTTCTTCAACTATTGACTCGGGTGGCATGAGTGTAACTAGGTATCTTTCCCTTATCTATTTTTCTGTGTGCAAGGCATATGTCCATCTTGCTGATATTTTATCATTAAGCTCTTGTGACATTTTATTGTTGAGTTGTATTGGTACATACTTGTATGCAATCATTACCTTAATTATGACATCTTCTATCTTATTCTGATCTCCATGAGACAAGGTTAGCCATTTTCTAATCTTTCAGTGTGATATGCTCCCAGTGTTGATGATTGAATCTGCAACTTTATCAACTGTCTTAGGAAATTTCAACTTTTTAGTTTGGAGTCCTTGATCTTTCTCATCCTATTCAGTGTCATCCTTGTCCTCTTTTCCTCTTATATATTTTATTCTTTGTCTCAGTGTGGATTGCCTGATTTGAGGCTTTCTTTTCTGATAAGTCCTCACAACACCTTTCTTTACCAGTGGTGAGTCTGCCTCTTTTGTGGTCTTACTCCTGGTTCTTGATGCAGTTGTTACAATTGTAACCTTTGCCTTCTTGGCTGGAAATGCATCTGACTCAGTAGATTCAGAGTCACTTAACTCTTCACCTTCACTGATGGGTGACTATCCTTTGGTGACATCTTGTTGTTCTAATTCTTTAGCATTTATTGATAGTTTCTTTTCAAGTGTTTTCACCATTTTGTCTTCTTTCGGTATATCTTCTTTACCACTAAGCCTGTCTTGATTCTAGAATTGGCTTCCTCATATGTGCCAAATCTTCTCAATTATTTCTCCACTTGTTCATTTATTAAGGATTCAATAGCCTATGTAGCCTGATCAATATTGATCTCATAGTCTAGTGGTGGTAACCATGATGTTCTTGGTAGTGAAAGTTTGATGAGAGTGGTGTCGGTGTCCACCATAAAACATATCTCATCCTTATATTTATCTACTAGTTGAGGAGGAATTATCATCCTTTTCTCCATCCTAGTTTTAAATCTGGCAAAGTAGCCATCCATTAATGGTGTGAAGTTATCTCCTAATGACTTAATGAAGTCACTTATCTATGTAGTAATGGGTCGGTTTGTGTCCCAAGTGACATTATCGATAGAAGGAAAGAAGTTTTGAAGATAGAAGAATATGCACATAAGGAGGGAACCAAACTTACATGTATTAGATCTGGTAGATCTACTTGTTGTCATATTTTCTTCCAGTTTCTTTAGTAGCAGCTTGAATATGTCTAGTTGTAGTCCCTTCTTCACAATTTTATATGTAGTATCAACTACTCCACATGCTATGCTATTCATTTTGCTAGCTTGGAATATTTTATATCCCACCACATAGGCACCAAATTTTATCTTAGGGTTGGTTATTGAATTAACCTTCAAACCTCTGCCATCCTACTTGGCTTTAGTGATTTTCTCAATTTCTTCTTGTTTCAGGTGCTTTAGGGCCTTAGCCTTCTTGGTTATGGGGTAACCTGTTACTGCATGGATCACATCCCTTATGATTGGTTTTGGTTCATCCAACCATATTTTCTTATCATGTACTCAGCTGAGTACTATGCGAATCCACTCAGTTTTGAACTCTATCGGGAACAATAGGGCATTGGTTAACCCCTTTACCTCAATGTGTTTGTGTTCATCTTTCAGTTGTTCGTCTTGGTATAGCTTCTTGTAAGATTCTTCAATCTCAATATTTTTGATCTCTGCAACCTTGTAGTAGGTGTATGCATGGATGTCTTCAACTAGAAAAACCCTAGGAGGGATGCTTGAGAATGCTCCCTGGTCGTCGGGTTGAGAAGAAACCTTGGGACATAATTTATAGTTGGGATCTTCATAGGTAGATTTCTTAATCAAGTTGATCTTCGTGTCCTTCACATTCTTGATCTTTGTGACTCGTGAGGTAGTTGTCATTGTTCTTGAAATATTTAGGTCTTTTTCACAAATGAACTGTGAGCTCGATAAGTCTTTTTACTTATTGGATCTTCATTGTGGATGGTTGAAATATATCAGAGTTGCTTTGGAATCACTATTAATTGCTTTGCAATATGATCACTATGAAGCACTCTTCTCACTCTGTGCTTCTCTCTTTTTTGCTTGGTGAATGAAATGAGCTCTTGTTGCCCTATTTATAGCAAATAACCTAAGGGGTACATTAAATGCTTTAGCTACCACTCAGTCAATGAAACAAAGATGCTCGGGTATCATACCAAAGTCTTCATCCTTGGTGAGAATACAATGCTCGGGGTAAGTGACAACTTGTTTGTACTTTTCACATGTTCACCGATGGTGCTCGGTATGTAGTGAAGACTTGATTGTCTTTCATGTGTTTACCGATGATGCTTAGTTTATATTGGCAACTTGGATTTTATATGTACACTAACGATGCTCGGTGTGTATTGACTGACGAGATTAGATTCACAAAATCATAACAAATAATACCATAGTGCATCTTCATTCATGCTAATTTGGTATATTATTAATGAATATTGGAATTGATGTAAAATATAGCTTTGTATAGTGCAGTTCCATACTTACTTGTATTGCTTAGGCGAGGGTGGTGGAATCACCTAATCCATTGGATGAGGTGTCACCAACTGTGGTGCTTGGTCTAACATCATCTTTTCTTGAATCTTTCCTCCACATTTGACTTCTCATTCTCCTGATATCTTCAATAGTATTCCCATTAGCAAAAGTGCTTGACTCTGTCACTCTGTCTCTGTAGTCCTTTCTTAGGTGACCAACTTTATGACAATGTAAGCATGCCATTCCAGAGTTAGTCTAGTTTCTAGACCTTATTATCCATTTCCTCATGCAATTTTTAGCTATGTGTCCATATCTACCACATTCTGTGCAATTTACCCATGTTTTGTAATCTGAAACATATGAGTTACCGACTCTTTTCAGTTTATAAGCAATTTCTTGCTCTTTTAGTCTCCATACTTTCTTTTTCTTTTTCATGCATTCATGAGATGTGTGGCCATGCATTTTGAAAGTAGAACAATATTTTCCATGTAGGATTCCTTCTTTGGTTTGTTTACCTTAGATCTGTATTCATGTGCTTTGTGTCCATGCTTGTTCCAGTTATAACAATTACCTATGAATGTAGAAGTGGATTTAGGAATACCTTTAGCTTTGCTCCTGCAAACATTTGATGTATGACTTGGTTTTCCACAGTGATTGCATGACTGCTTCTTTGCTCTTGGATTTGTGTAGACATATTTGTGATCAACTCAGTTTGATGATTCTCCATGCTTGTTATACCCTAAACCGGTATTGTTATTGAGTCTTCTTTGTTCATTCAGAAAATCATCCATTCTCTTTGTGTTGTCTTCAAATTTCTTGATCATATCGTTGTGTTGTTGCTGAATCCTTACTTCATGCTTCAGTTTCTCATTTTCTTCTCTTAGTTCACCAATAGCTTCCAATTTCCCATTAAGTTCTATGTTCACTCGGTTGGCCTCATGACTCATAAGAACTATTTGATTGGTGATCTCAATGTGATGTTCAGTAAGTCTCCGTATTTCAATTTCTCTCTCTTGCCGCTTTTCAGTGATCTTCCTCCTATCATCAATAGCTAATGTTCTTTCTTGTTCAGCTTGTCTAGCATTATTCATAACATCAATCATTCTTACCATTTGAGTCTCTTGACCAATTTGTAGTACCTTTACTTGTTCTGTCAGATGTTGATTGATTTCATTAAGACTTGTAATGCTTCCTTTAGATGTGTCAGATGTATTTCTAGATGTAGATCCTGATGACTCAAACAAATCAGGTATCTCTTCTTCATGATAGTCAGTTTCATTGTGGAGAAATGCCATGAATTTTATTTCATCTAGTAGCTGTCTCATATTGATTATTGATTCTTTTTATTTCTCATAGAAGATCTGTATCTACAACTTCTTATTCTCAATATTCTTATCAAACTTATACCTTTCCATTGTATGATCTTTTCTCTCAAGTGATTTAAAATTTTCCAAATAAGAGATCTAGCTTTGATACCAATTGTTGGAATAATGTAATGGTGTGTACTAAGAGGGGAGGGTGAATCAGTACCCTTAAATTTTTTATCACTTTAACCTTTAGTAATCTTTACTTGCATTACTGACCATATTGGTTTTTTACCTTATGCATGTAATATCAAAACATAAATGTAAATGCATGTAAAAATTCATAGAAAAATTCATGAAAAGTAGTTACACATGACACAAGAATTGGTAACACAGAAAACCCCTGTTAGAAGGTAAAAACTATGGTGGGGATGAAACCCACAAAGCTTCACTATCTGCAGAATGGAAGGTGCCAGTTAAGGCTACAAGTGTGATCACTTCTGAGGATCTTATCCTGTTAGGAGTAACATTTTAGACTTGTTAGGTCTACTTGGTTAAGATATTTTAACAACACTGTTAAGTGTGCACTCAGGTAAGAGATTTACAATAAGACTGTTAAATCCACCTTCTTAAAGAATTTCTTCTATTTGCTACAATTGTTAGAGAGTAGTAAAAAATACTTATGACCTGATGGTATACAATCTTGAATTGTTGATTATAGATCTTTTAACTTCACATAATGTATGTATCACCTATAGTGATGGATAATACCTCTGTTATGCTTGGTAGCCTTGAATCTTAGTTCTTCATAACTAAATTCTTTCTTTTGTGTCTTTCTACATGAAACTCTCTGCTTGATCCATAGATGTATACTGCGGCTACAATCATCAGTTTCTTGAATGATTATACATCTATATATACAAAGGTTTTGACATATTTAGGTTTCATGCTTTACAAGAAAAACTCTATGATCAAAGGTTTACAACTTGACCTTGATCTCCTAGTTGCATGTTCACAATCAGTTAGATTGATTAATTTAATTACATATGATTTACTTGATCCTCAAGAAATGATTTGACAGCTAAGAATAAAGTTATTTATAAAGTTGAAGTGCTTTATCTGACATGTATCTCAGATCCACTTTTCTCAGAAATAAAACTATCTCTCGATAGACTGGTGCTTGGTGATGTCTCTATAGACATATTGATCTCGGGTTACTCTGTAGACTATGCTCTCAGTTTACTATGTAAACTATCTATTGGTGATAGTGCTATCGGTGTTCACTGATTTTGGTGAGCAATGTGCTAAGACATTTTTGGTAACCTCTGCACTTGTCTGTTTCTATGACTATTGCACTTGTGTGAATGTTGTCACTCGGTGATCAAGTTACCGATGGTTTAAAAACTATTTACTTGTATACTAATGAAAACTTATAATCATCATCATCATCATGAGTGTATCCATCACATATATGAAAATGATTCATTTTTCCACTCCAAATATGACCTAGGCATTTAATTATTTGCTACAGACATCACCTTCTAGACTAAGACTACCATGATCCTTTAGAGGATCCTATCATCTCCTATTCCACCCATTTCTATATTTTTCCCATTGTGTAAATGAGAGTTACAAGCATTTCTTTCTCAAAACTCCTATCAATTAGGGTTTGTAGAGAGTTTTTACAAAATTTATTGGTTATCCCTCAAATATCCATGAATAATCACCAAATCAGTCCCAAATGAAATAAGTTGGTATGCAAGGACACATGTGAATTTAAGAAATACTATTATTAAATTTTTAAGTGAACTCTAATTTCATATTGACTATACACTTATACTTAATTATTAAAACAAATGATTATTAAGTGAAATAGGTAAAAGGGAAATGCTTTTAGCTAATCGAGCCAATTATCTAATGGGGTTGAATTGTGTACCTACATGCCAAATTTTATCTTCGTGGACCCAATGAGATTTTTGATGGGAAATCAAACATATTTGAATTTTAAGAAATCAATCAAATATCCATATTATATTTTGAGTATAGCTTAGTAAGTTAGAAACCAAACATTCTAAAAGTCCATGGCATGGATGATTGATGCTAAACCACCAATAAATACAATTTGTATCTCTCTTTATTCATTTTCAAAATAAATCTAACGTAAGCCAATGTGGACTTTATCTATTTTCCTTCGAGAAAAGAAGCTTTATCCTTGACTGTGCTTCCACATCTTCAAACAACTTACATCTCTTGTCTATACTCCACAACTTATGTGTCTTGTCTGTGCTCCCAATGATGGATGCAATCATCAAAATCATCCACGTGTTTTCACTATGTTCCATCTTTTTGCATGAATATTGAATATGAGGATGTGGGGAATAGGAAAGGGGAAAATCGAGACACGTTTCCTGCAATGATTTTATTCTATCAAATAGTTTGCTTGCCTTGTCAATGCTTCCACCTTTTGCATATTTTCCTAATGTGGATTACCAAGGAGGTGAGTGAAATCAGACGCTACATCTGCCTTTTGCATCTACATATTTTTAGCTCTTGGTATTTTCTTGCATGCTCTATATGATTATCAAAACTCATTTGTATGTATACTGCAATCATCTCATTTCTTGAGTCAAAATTTTTGGTGTTTTGTCAAATAGTGTCAATTTGTTTATTTTCTGTAGGAACTACCACTGTGTTCACATATGTTTCTTTTCATCTAGTGTTCTAGGGTTCACAAGAGAAGAGATTTGATGAAAGTTTCTACACCTGAAAGGTATATCCTTGAAATATATTGGTTTTTCCCATGCCATTCTTGATAACACAGACTGTATCCTATCTAGGAACTTTCTACAATCAACACTCTAAATTTTTGAATCTAACATGGTTAAGAATTGCTTCATCTGATCTTTCCGATGTAGTGATATATTCCTTAAGTTAATATTGCATTTTTTTCTCCATGAATTATTGCGCCCAAAATTATCCATGTGGATTTGAAAGTTAGAATCCTATGTTTCACAAGTAGATCAGGTATGTTCATGACATATGGTCCTCCTTGGAAAACTAGAGCCTTTTTAGCTTTTAATGAGAAAACTTCTATGAAGTAACCATATGGTAGCATCCTAATGTCAACCAATCTTAGGTCCTATGTAGAGTCATTAATAAAAATGTTTAAAAGAAACCATTGAAGAAAGTAAGGATTCATAATGTGAATTTAATGGAACATACCTTGGAATATTTTCTATGGAAAGGATTGAAATGAAGTTGATTTTTTCTTTATATGAAAAATTATTGGTAAATTTCTTGGTCAATTTTCTGAAAATGGTGGACAATCTTCTATATATTTGTGAGAAAAATGAAATGTAGTCTATAAATTTAAGAATATTTGACATTATTGTCATAAAATTTTGTTTTTGTATTATTCTTTTCTTTTATGTGTACGCTCTATGGTTATAAGATGGTTTAGTTCTTCAGATTTTGTAATTTAATTTTTGTAATCAAGATTTTCCAATATTTTGTTTTAATTATGTGCCTATACTAATTATTTCATAATTAAAAGGTTTCTTTTGCCAGTCTAGACTACTTCATTTTCATTAGATTTGAGTTACACATTGCATCACTTAGTATTTGTATTATCCTAAAATTTACTCATTTAGGAATGAGTTTATATTTTTTAAACTTTGCATTTCTATCAGTTCTTCTCATCATCACGCATATTCAATTTTCCCATTCCTTGTGTAATGTGTCGTGACATTCCACTATAGTTTGAAATCAACAGCTAAGTTTTTTGAAATTTATTTTGGTAGGCAACCACAAAATTTGGTTTCCCATTTATGAGCTTCTCTTAATTTCCCAAACACCAAACCCTCCTTCCTAGGTGCACTAGCCTAGGGATTTGTCAACATGACACTTCCAAACACTTCCAACTCCTACCAATGGATCCTTCACCACTCATGTAACCTATAATGACATACCATGTCATAAAAAGTGGCCCTCCTTTGGGTGGAACTCTCAGACCTTGACTGGTCCAACCACCATGTACCCTTAATCTGCAACATCTCTTCAATCATAGATCTTCATCTTCAATCCCTACATACCCCTACAACCAAAAATATATGGCACATATCATACATGTTTTATACTCTCCCCACAAGTCACATTAACCATAGTAAGTGGGGAGTCTTATACATTCATGGTGACTTCAAAGCAATTGTTGATTGCACACCAAGACCCCGTCTAGGAACAATCAATACAAACTTGGCCTAATTTGTTCAAAATTTCACAAAATAACACAAACTTTGCATGGAAATGAATAAAAATTTAAACCAATACTATTTAAATCTATTCCCAATCAATATTTCATAGAATTAAGAGTTTATGAACATGAACATAGTGACTGTGTCCTTACGATAGAGAATAGATTTTTTGCAAGGAATTATAAGTTTATTGATTTAAACTTCATTACATTGCTTCCTTCAACACACAAAACTCTACCAAAATCCCTAAAAATTCTCTCTTACTCTCATTCACACTCACACTACCCAAATACCCTTCTACTAATTGGTTGACAACTACAACTCCTTGCCAAAGTGCTTGCAGTTAGTTTATGGACTATTACATTTAGTATATTGTTGTCACATTGACAACTCTCCATTCCTTTATCATTGTATTTAACTCTTTGAAGGAATTTTAGGATTCTATCCTAACACGAAAGACCTTATACCCTTCTTAAACCCCATAGGAGCCTTCATAGGCCTCATTTTATCAATTTGGGAAAATTTACATATTTAGGACTTTTAGTGCATTTGACACTTTTAAATGGCTCTAATGGCCAAATTACAATAATTTGAACCTTATAGGTCTTTAAAAAATTTCATCTACACCTAGGATCCTCAAGTGACCCCCAAGATTCACTTCTAGCCTCCAAATGCCATCATGACTTACATCATTGATCCTTTTACAAAGGATTTACATGCCAATGAAAACATTGTTAAAAGCACAATCAAAGGACCAAATATGGTCTTATTACATTTCAAATGACCCATCATGTTCATGTTTTTCTTTGTCTTTGATTCCCCCTAGGATCTATTAGTGACCCTAGTGTTCCTCTAGGCCCTTTGTTTTTAGCCTTGGTGCTCCTACACCACTCTATCTCCCCTAAGATCCATCAGTGACCCTAGTGTACCTTCATATCCTTGGTGTTCTGCACCAAATAAGCTCCAAATATAAACAAAGTTCCTTATAATGCTTGTAAGAAACTTTGGAGGACCTAGGGCACAATGCTAAGCTACACACACACACATGCGCACACACACACACACACACACACAATATACAACATATACAACCTTCATATGTATATAATAATTGATTAGAGAAGGTATATGCACAAGTGATGAACATGCAAATTTTCCTAAGCACTACTGGGAGCTTACCCGACAAAAGATGTGCTATTTTGAAAATCATCACAAGTGTATTTGTTGCCGAGTCAAGTTCATAGTAGTTCTTGGTCAAATTTGAATGCTCGTCACTGTGCATATACCTTCTCTAATCAACTCTTATATGCACAGGTGAAGGGTGTATATGCACAGGTGAAGGTTGATCAACTCTAATCTCCTATTTGTATCTATATGTTATCAAATTAAGTAGCTCCATTAAGAATCTTGTCTACTTGAGACATTTGAATTGTTAAAGAAATTGGCATTCGAAATACAAGTACCCCCTTAGCACATCAATGACCACTTGGATCAACTAGTCCCAAATGTACAATACTTCACTAAGATTAACCTCAAGTTAGGATATCTGAATACTAGTATTTTATCTAAATATCTTTCTTTCTTGCCACAATAGGACTGAGTTTGAGGTGGAAGAATACAATAGCAGAAGTATTTCAATTTGGTATACTATACTAAAACATCATTTCATAACTAACTTTTCAATTTCTATATATAATTAGGTCTAAGAATATTCGTGTACTTTAAACATCATTTTGATTAGTTTCTGAAGGTTATGAACTGAAGCTTCCATGACCCAATTTTTTTTCCCTTGAAGAAGGATCATGTCAGATAATCTAAATGAAGAACAAAATGGGGATACAATCACTAGATTGTTGTCTAACTTCAAAAGAAAAGGCGGTGGAAAATGTTATTGTCCCTACAAAAATTGTAAGGGCTTAAACACTAGAAGATTTCTAATCAAAACATCTAAGAGACATTGTAGGAAGAATGATCACATTGAAGGGGGGTTTGATTATCATCCATTGGTAATTTTTCATTATAATTTTTTAATAATTAATATACATATGAAATACACTTGATGATGAGATCATTATCATGGTTTATTTGTGTTCATCATTTTTATATAGGTCGAACTCCCCAGGGCAGTACATGATATGTACCATAGAGGTGTGAATACGGAGAATATGGTTTTAGAAGTGGAGGATCATGGAGGTGTGAATATTGAAGCTGAAGATTATGATCCCATGGAAGATGAAGATCTTGCACCTAATAACACATTTGAAGATGATGGTACTAATACATTGATCCATGAAACACTTGGTATTGGTGCAACTGATGATGATGATGAGGATGACATTGATGTCACCCATGATAACCTCTACTTGAGAAGGCACACATGACCCTTTATGAAGGCTCCCAAACAACTCTTCTCTGTGCTGTAATGTTTTTGTTGAAATTGAAGGTTATGAATGGTTTATCCAACATAAAAATGTCATGTATTCTAAAATATGTCATATATGTCATTATAGTCAATAAAGGGTGAAAAATGTACCATAAATATTGTTAATATTAACAAATTATATTTTTTGTTGTATATTGATAGGTGATTTTTTTTTACCACCATCGAATATTCTCCCTCGCTCATATCAAGAATTATGTGCCACTATAAAAGATATTGGAATGGAGTATCAAGTAATAGATGCATGTCCCAATGATCACATTATTTATCATTAAAAAAATAAACTTGCAATAGAATGCCCTGAATTTCATACAAGTAGATATCGAACATACCAAATAACAAAAAAGGTGCCTCGCAAGGTTCTTCGATACATCCCCATTATACCATGTTTGCAAATATTTTTTAGGTGTAGTAGCTTGGCATAATTTATGGATTACCATGCATGCAATAGGAGTCGAGATGAAATTATTTGAATTCATATGGATGGTTCAACATTTAAAGACAAAGGAAAAGTGGCCACACTTTATCGAAGAACCTCAAAATCTCAAGCTTTCATTGGCAGTGGACGGTGTCAATCCATTTGGAGTGCTGATATCTATTTACTTTGTTTGGCCTCTTTTTTTCATCAAAAATAATATTCCTCCATGGATGTCAATAAAGAGGGAGCACATTATGTTGGCAATGATTGTTCTAGTTATTTTATCATTTAACAGTTATCTACATGTAATTATAAATTTTGTATTAAAATGGTCACAATAATTATGTAATGTTGTTGTTCATTCAACTAGGTAAGTACCAAGTTAAAGATATGAATGTATATATTGAGCCTCTTATTGACGAGTTGCTAGAGTTATGGAATGGTGTCACTATGTATGACATCTCTAGACCAATAAGACAGAGACAATTTAAATTTCATGCAATGCTTGTATGGACAATATATGATGCCCCAGGGTTAACACAGTTTTTTGGTATGTTATGGTGAATTCAAGTTGCACATGATAATTCTAATTATAAAAATTAACATATTTTAATCCAATTGTATCATTATCTTGTAGGTCTTCAAACAAAGGGAAAATTTTCCTGCCCAGTTTGTGGTCCAAAAATGAAATCTTATCATTCAAAAAGTTTAGGAAAGCAGGTGTTTGATGAACATAGGTACTTTCTCCACAAAAATCATAAGTATCGAATTACCAAAAAACATCTTTTCAAAGGCAAAGAAGAGACAAAATCAAAGCCACAAAGAATGATACCTCACCTATGAAATTTGGAATACAATAGAATTAATCATCAAGGTACTATCAATCCACCTAATGGTTTATGTTTGGAATTTATATATTTCTATTGTGTTTTGTTTGTTGATTATGTAATTGATGATTGTGAAGGTCATCAAGGCAATACTATTGAGAACCTTCCAAAAGGACTAAAGATTTATCTTAGATAATTTAGTAGGTTTCCCTACTACGAGAAACTACAAATTGTGCATTTATTTGATGCTATGCATATTGGAAAGAATGTAATGGAGACATTATGGAAAATATTGGATCGAAGGCATGACAAAGAAAAAATTGTCAAAATTTGTAGTGACATTCATGAATCTAATCATGGAATAAATTTTTTTATTGAATCAAATAGAAATAGAGACAAAATTAATACAAGTGCCCTTCTTTTGTTATTAACAGAGTAGCAAAGTGATGCCATAAAAGAAGTCATACGAAAAACATAGATTTTTCACAGGATTTGCTGCGAACATAAGCAATCTCATATCAAAGAAAAGTGAATTTGGGCCAGGGTTGAAAATGCATGATTGGCATACCTTCATCAAGGTAAGTCTAATGACATGTAACTGATTGAATGTTTGAAGATGTTAAGTTGATCACCGAAATGCAGAAAGATAATGCAAGATATTAAATCAGTTAATGGATTGTATTGTCATTGATGTCAACTTGATATAATCTAATCGGTTATAATCAAAGTTTTAAAGAATTCAAAGAATCAGAGAGATAAAGATTATTCTTTCAGTAATGCGTAAAAGATAAGAATTCAATATGTAAATTCAAACACCGATGATTAGTGGAACCCGACGGATAGAGATCACCGAAATTCAAGTCACAGTGATGCCCGAGCAAGAACACCGATGAGAAGAATCACAAGCATAACTGACAGCTAGAATCATAGTGTAAACCAATGAAGAAGACCAATGAGAAATGGAGCGTTGACACAATCTATGAAAGAGTTAAAAAAACCAAAATTAAATTGAGTTTAGAAACTACAAAATATCTAGTTGGCAGAGCTAAATGTGGACTTAACTAGTAGTTATCATTATTTTCATCGAAAAGATAAATCCAGAGATAAGTAAAGGATTTAAAGCTATTTTTTCCTATTGGCAAGAAGATCTCTACGAGATAAAACATGAGTTTTGATTTAAATGTAATTGGATAAGATTGCAGATCACGCCAAGATCAATAAAATCAAGAACCTAACATTGGTGATATTATTTCTATAAAGTGACAACTTAATTCATTTTGAATTAAGAGGGTGAATAAATTAAAAAGAGGATGCTGAAGAGAAACTGATAAAGAGAAACTTCATACAGTCTTGATCAATCAAGCTAAGGAAAGAGCTAAAGTTTTCTGCAGACACTGAGCAACAAAGCACAACATCACCAAGCAAAAAAAAAGTGGAGCAAAGGTATTAAAAGGGATATATTAATCAGATTATTTTTATGAGCTTACAATAGATCTGAAAATCTGCAAGTATAAGTTGTATATGTGAACATATCATATTGTTTCAGTTTAACCATTGATTTAGAAAGTCTCTTAACCAAACAAGATTTAAAGATCCTTTCTATATTGAGATACATCCCAAGGAGTATCAAAAATTTTGATCATGAAGATAGCATGAGATGCCAGATACCTATTACAGGCCAAGAGAGTCTTTGATCAAGGAAGGTAGCATAGAGATGCCTGATATCAAGTGACAAAATAAACTTTTAAATCCTCTAACAAGGTCACACCTAACAGTGTGTTTGTAATCTTTAATAGGGTTGGCTCTTCACCGAGCTCACTTCAGAAGAGTGAAAATTTTGGGGTACCGGTCCCAAGTGGTTTTTTCCTTAACATGGTTTCCACATTAAAAATCCATGTATCAATGTGTTTATGAGTCATTACTTTAGTGTTTTTCATTATACATAGCTAATATGGATTGATCAGTATACTTTAGATAATTCATTGTCTTTCAATAAATTAATAGACTAATATTCAACAAACATATAGTATAAGGTTTAAAAAAGCATTCTGAGCAGTAGTTATTTGATAATTATATTTGAAGGCATTCATGTTATAGGACTAAAGATAACTAGAGGCTTAATATTGTAGTACTAAGTTATTTGGGTTGATTAATTGTAATATTTTGAGGCCACCGATTTGCCCCCTCTCAGTTATTACTAACAATTGGTATCAGAGCTTGTGTGCTTAGAAAGGGAGTCTAACAACTCAAGAAAAAGATCACAAGTTGAACATACGAGATGTGCCCAAGTTGAATAAAGACAACTCTGCATCATGACAAAGAAGAATAAGACTCCACCTATCAGGTATTTTAAATGATGTTACTCAATACCTTGATACTGAATATGTGTTGCCTACAGGACCTCACACTCTTGAGCAATTAAGGGTTAAGTATGAGCATAATTGCATGATGATAGAACTTGCCTCATCACTCTCCGATGTTGAGTTTGAAGATGTCTAAACCTGCACCTCTACAAAGAAAATGTGTGATAAGTTGAATCTTGTACATGGAGGAGATGCTAATTTACTAAGAGCCAAGGTAGAAAGTCTAAGAGGGAGGTTTGATGACCTAAGGATGAAAGAAGGAGAAAATATCACTCAGTATAGCTACAGAATCAAAGAGGTAGTCAATGCTATCTGAGGAGTTGGAGGTGTACTTGAAGAGGAGACAGTGGTAAGTAAAATATTAAGAACCTTACTACCTGTATATACTATTAGATTTTCTTCTATTCAAGAAATGAGAGCAGTTGTAAACAATACAGTTACTCTAGATAGTCTAATTGGTAGACTGATTTCATTCAAGATGAATAACTTTGATAATAGTGTCTTACCATCTATAGAATCTGCATTCAAATCTTCTTTAAAGATAAGAAAATCAAGTCATAGACATGCTATTAGAAATGATAGTGACAGTGATAATGAAGATCAAGGACTTGATGAGATTGAAGCACTAATGGAAAGAAGATTGCAAAGAGGCAAAGGTAGATACAAAGGTAAAATACCACTTGTATGTTTCAATTTTAAAGAGGTGGTACACTTTGTTGCAAGATGTCCAAATAGAAGAAAATATGATAGAGGAAATGAAAGATCATATGAGAAGAAGTTTGATAGAGGTGATAATAGAGATTACCGAAGAAACTATCAATTTGATGAAAGAGATACCCAAGACTACAATAACAAAAGAAAGAAAGCTTGCTACCTATCTGAGAACAGAGTTGATGACACTGGAATCGGATCAGAAGAAGACATTGAGATGGTATTTGTAGCCATGAAGGATGATTCAGACGAAGAAGAAGAAAGTTATGTAGAAACTGCACTCATATCTAAAGTTAGTAAGAATGATGTTTGGATCATAGATAGTGGCTGTACTCACCATATGAATGGTGATAAACAAAAGTTTGAGACTTTTGAATACTATAATGGTGGTTCAGTAAGAATGGGAAATGATACACCTTGTTCAGTTGAAGGTAAATGAACTATAATGTTGAATAACCTGATCAAATGTGAAAATGCTTACTGGGTAAAAGGACTAAATTATAATCTGTTAAGTGCTTCATAGCTGAATAATATAGGTCACCGAGTTGAATTTGAAAATAAGAAGGCAAAGATCTTCAATCAATCAGGAAGGTTGATTGGAACTGGTGAGCAGACAAAAGGTAACCTTTTCTATCTTGATGACACTAACACCAGTTGTTTAATGGATAGAAACAAAGACATATGGTTATGTCACAAAAGATTGTGTCCTGTGAATTTTGACAACATGATAAAGATAAGCAACAAAAGGAATGTCAGAGGCTTATCGAGCATGACTAAGCCCGAGCATATCATGTGCAAGAATTGTCAAAAAGGTAAGATGACAAAGTCTATTTTCAAGAGTAAAACCCATACATCTAATGTAGTTCTAGAATTAGTCCATACCGATCTATTTAGATGTATAAGGACAAAGAGCTACTATGGACATAGGTATTTTATTCTTTGTTGATGATTATTCTAGAATGATGAAAGTCATGTTCTTAAAAGATAAATCAGAAGCATTTAAGATGTTTAAATGGTATAAGGCTATGGTAGAAAAAAAAAGTGAAAATAAATTGAAATGCTTAAGGCCAGATAGAGGAGGGAAATTTACTTCAAATGAATTCACTAAGTATTACAATGAGCATGGAGTTAAAAGACAAATTTTTGCACCAAGAACACCACAACAAAATGGAATTGTTGAAAGGATAAATAGATCAATTGTTGACTGTGCAAGAACATTGATGATTGAGAAATGAATCACTCAAACCTTCTGGAGGGAAGCTGTCAGTACTGCTATCTACACATTAAATAAAGTACAGTTGAAGGATACAAAGAAGACACCCTATGAGCTTTGGTATGGTCATACACCCAATGTAAGTTACTTCAAAATCTATGGTAGTCAATGTTATATTTTTAAGGACAATAGAAATGGAAAACTTGACTCCAAAAGTGAAGAAGGTATCTTTCTAGGGTACTCAATAAAAAGAAAGGCTTATAAATATCTTAACAAGTCATCTAACAAAATCATTAAAAGTGCAAATGTGAAAATAGATGAATTTGCAGAAAAGAATGATAAGGAAAGAAGAAAAGAACCAGAGGACTACAACAAGTTTGTTTATACAGAACCTGAAACTCTACCTGAGCAACAATGTATCACTTTCGAGCAACAAAACATTGCACCCAAGCATCAAGCTACAATTACCAAAAATTAGGAAAATCCTCAAGATGATGTTCCGAACAATGGAGGTCAAAATGAAGGTCAAGAAGATGATCAGAATGATGAACAAAGGGCTGAACCAAAACTTGCCAAGTATGTTAGAAGAAATCATCCATAGAATCAAATCATAGGAGACAAGAAGGATGGAAAAAGAACAAGAAGTAAGTCACTAAACACTAGATGTTTACTTTGTGATTTTGAGCCTAAATTTGTTAATACTGCACTTGAAAATGAAGAATGGTCAGTGCTATGAATGAAGAAATAGAACAGATGGAGAAGAACAATACATGGACACTAGTACTAAGACCAGATGATAAGAATGTCATTAACCAAATGGATATTCAGAAAAAAGATGAATGATAATGGAGAAGTCACAAGAAATAAAGCAAGGTTAGTATGCAAGGGATATGCACAAGAAGAAGGTATTTATTATGGAGAAACCTTTGCACCCATTGCTAGACTATAAGGAGTTAGAATATTAATTGCTTATGCTGCATTTAAAGGATTCAAGGTATACCAGATGGATGTCAAATCTGCATTCCTAAATGGAATATTGGAAGAAGAGGTATACATTGAACAACCAAAAGGGTTTGTTGATCTAGAGAAGAGAAACATGGTATGTAGACTACAAAAATTCTTGTATGGACTGAAACAAGCACCTAGAGCCTGGTATGAAAGACTTCACTCCTATCTCATTAGCATAAAATTTGTTAGAACAAGTGAAAATAACAATCTATACTTAAAATAAGATACCGATGGTAATATTCTGATCTAAATTTTTTTTTGATGATATCATTGATGTATTGCCCAGGTCCAGTTGTTACCGACAGTCATCTTGACTGTGCTCTAAGGTCTCTTGCACAAACCTTATAGGGTATTTTTTCACCCTAGCTTGAGGAAGTCACTAAGATCTTTACCTCAAGTGCCCTAGACCAGGCTTACACCGTAAAGCTACTATTTAATGCTATAGAACCTATTAGGATAGGTTCATTCTCCAAGCTAAACCGACGGGTTCAACCTGAAGAACACAACAATACCCACTGCACATGGAATCCATTTAAATATGTTCTTTCTTATTCACAAGAACTAAACTATTACAAGATGATATGATCTGTGTCTATCTCCTTCTCTTATCTATCTATATCCATCTCTCTTAACTACAAAATATTTTTAGCTATATATACATCCATCAAAATATCACCCAAAGTATCTGATACTCATGGACAACTTCAACCACCCTGCAAAGGCGGCCAAACTGAACAATAAATGACCCTTCCAGAACAAGAATAGGTGTCCTTGACCCTTTCAAGCAAAAATGACACATAGAGAGTCATTGCAAGTGACCCAGCTGGTCACAAACATCACATCCTACATTTCCTGGGTTGTTAACTGACATTACTGCGTGCCAGAGTTGACTTTTCTGAACAACAAGAACATAATCGTTTTCCAACCCTGATAACGAACAAAGACACCGACCATCATCACCGATGAGCATTGCCAACAAATATCACAAACAATCATCACCAACAAACCAAAATCACCAATGAGCTAGCATCTCTGATGAATAGAAACCAACAAGCATCGCCGACAAATAGTAGCTTGACTTCTTACTGAGAAATGTTCCTAACTTTAGGTGCTCCTACACCAATCATTTTTGGGGAAAATGAATTGTTATGCAAATCCTTTGCTAATGAAATGAGCAAGGAATTTGAAATGTCTATGTTTGGGGAGATCAAATTTTTTCTTGGTCTACAAATTCTTCAACAAGATGCAAACATATATATCACTGAGTCCAAATACATCAAGGAAGTGTTGAAGATATTCAAGATGGAAGATTCCAAACCAGTTGGAACACCTATGGCTACCAGATGTATGCTGACAAAAGAAGACAAATCAAATGAGGTAAATCAAATATTGTATAGATCAATGATTCAAAAACTAATGTATGTTGTTCATACTAGACTAGATATAGCACATGTAGTTGGAATAGTTGCAAGATTCTCTGTTAGTCCTAGAGAATCACATATGACTACAGTCAACAAAATTCTGAAATATCTGAAGAACACCGAGGATTATGGCTTATGGTATAAAAGAGAAGGAAAATTTGAGCTACAAGTCTATACATATGTTGATTGGGCTAGAAACATTGATGACCAAAAGAGCACAACTGGAGGAGAATTCTTCATGGGTGACAGAATTTTCACATGGATCAACAAGAAGCAAGGATGCATCTCTTAGTCTACTGCAGAAGCAGAGTACGTGGCTGCTGCTACAAATTGCTCCAATATTGCATGTATTAAAATATTTCTGGAAGGTATCAATATTAAAATAATTGAACCAATAATTATCTATTGTGATAACACCAGTGCAATTAACATCTCTAAGAATCCAGTCATGCATGCTAAGACTAAGCATATTTCTATCAAGTATCACTATCTAAGAGAACAAGTGCAAGCAAAGGAGGTGATATTATAATGCGTTCAATCAAAGGAATAATTAGCTGATATATTCACCAAGCCATTACCAAAAGATACATTTGAGTACCTGAGGCAGAGACTAGGGGTACAAACCTTGTCTATCGGCCAGTAAGCTAACTAGGAGGATGCATCAATCTACACATAATCTGAAGATCATTCATGTTGATGCCAACACCAAGATGAACAACAATAGATACATCTGTACACAACAAGGTACAAAGTATGCACCAAATACCAGAGACATTGTATTGTTGATGGATAGGTAAATTCAAGGAATATATTATATAAAGGGATGAAAGATGATATAGATGATTTTTGCTTGGCATTGTTTTCAAAGGGAGAGATTATATCATTATCAATTATCTCATTATCAAAAGGGAGAGATTATTTCATTGTCATCAGGGAGAGATTTGGTAGAGATTATCTCATTGATCAAAAAATATTATATCATTATCCATGAAGTGAAGTTCCTAAGAATCAGAAGGAAGAGTTAATCATTATTCAAAGGGAGAGAAATTGATTACATATGAAATATCCATCTAAAGGAGAGAAGTAACAAAGGGAGAGAATTCAGACAAAGAGAGAAATTGTTTTCAAAGGAAGAAGAGATAATCAAGAGGAGGAACAGTCAAGACAAAGCACATATCAGAACAAAGACATTAGATGCTACATCTATCCAATGAAGGGATTGAAGTTTGAAGACAACCACTCTGCAAGAAACAAATCAAAGCTATCAATGCCAAAGGGAGAGATTGATAAAATGTAACTGATTAAATGTTTGAAGATGTTAAGTTGATCACCAAAATGCAGAAAGATAATTCACGACATTAAGTCAGTTAATGGATTGTATTATCATTGATGTCAACTTGATATAATATAATCGATTATATTCAAAGAGTTAAAGACTTCATAGAATCAGAGAGATAAATATTATGCTTTTAGTAATGCATAAAAGACAAGCATTTTCTATGTGACTTCAAACATTGAGGGTTAGTGGAACCCGGCGGATAGAGATCACTGAAAGTCAAGTCACAGTGATGCCCGAGCAAGATCACTGACGAGCATTACCAATGAGCAGAATCACAAGAATAACTGATGACATGAATTAGTGTAAACCAACGGAGAAGCCCGAGGAGAACTGGAGTGTTGACCAAAGCTATCAAAGAGTTAAAAACATGGAAATTAACTTGAGTTCAGAAATGACAAAATATCTAGCTGGCAGAGCTAAATATGGACTTAACTGGTAGTTATCATTGTTTTTATCGATAAGATAAAGCCAAAGATAAGTAAAGGATTTAAAGTTGTTTTGTTTAGTTGGAAAGAAGATCTTTGTGAGATAAAATAGGAGTTTTTCTTTAAATCTAATTGGCTAAGATTGCAGATCACACCAAGATCAAGAAAATCAAGAACCTAACAATGGTGATATTATGTCTATAAAGAGACAACTTAATTCATTTTGAATTAAGAGGGTGAATAAATGAAAAAGAGGATGCTGAAGAGAAACTGATAAAGAGAAACTTCATATAGTCCCGATCAATCAAGCTAAGGAAAGAGCTAATGTTTTTTGCAGATACCGAGCAACATAGCACAACATCACTGAGTAGAAAAAAAGTGGAGCAAAGGTATTAAAAGGGATATATTGATCATATTAGTTTTATGAGCTTACAATAGATCTAAAAATCCGCAATTCTAAGTTGTATATTTGAACAGATCATACTATTTCAGTTTAACCATTGATTCAGAAAGTCTCTTAACCAAGCAGGATTTAAAGATCCTTTCTACATTGAGATACATCCCAATGAGTATCAAAAAGTTTGATCATGAAGATAGCATGAGATGCTAGATACCTATTGACAGGCCAGGAGAGTGTTTGATCAAGGAAGGTAGCATAGAGATGCCTGATATCAAGTGATAGACTAAACTTTTAAATCCTCTAACAAGGTCACACCTAACAGTGTGTTTGTAACCTTTAACAGGGTTGGATCTTCACCGAGCTCACTTCAGAAGAGTTAAAATTGTGGGTTACTGGTCCCAAGTGGTTTTTCCCTTAACCTGGTTTCCACATTAAAAATCCATGTGGCAATGTGTTTATGAGTCATTATTTTAGTGTTTTGCATTATACATAGCTAATTTAGATTGATTGTTATACTCTAGATAATTTACTATCTTTCGGTAAATTAACAGACTTATATTCGGTAAACATACAGTATAATGCTTGACAAAGCATTCTAAGCAGTAGTAATTTGATAATTGTATTTGAAGGCATTCATCTTATAGGACTGAAGATAACTAGAGGCTTAATATTGTGGTACTAAGTTTTTCGGGTTGATTAATTAGAATATTTTGAGGCCACTAATTTTTCCCCCCTCTCAATTATTACTAACAAAGTCATGTTCTTTTTTATTTATAATATATTTGTAAACTACATATGCTTTTCATTGTATTATGTGTGAAAAGAATGACATGATTAGTTTATAATTGTTTTAGCACGTGCTACCCCTATCTCTCCCAAAGAACTTTGACAATAACATCAAACAAGTGATATATGATCTTGGAAAATACATGAGGTAAGCAGTGATATCTGTTCAATTTGTTGTATATATTTATTATATTTACAATTTTATTTTCTTGTTATTGTTAGTAATAACTGAGAGGGAGGGGGGGGGGTAAATCAGTGGTCTCAAAAATTAATCCTTAAATCAAGCCTTCAAACTTAGTACCACAAATTTATACCTCTAGCTATCTTTAGTCCTATAAGATGAATACCTTGAAATACTTATATCAAATTACTACTTGCCAGAATGCTTTGTAAAACCTTCTTCTACATGTTTACCGATAAGCAGTCTTACTATTTACCAAAACATAGTAAATAACTAGTGTATATCGATCAATCCAGATTTACTTAAGTGAGATGCAAAACAATAAAGTAATGACTCATAGACACATAACACATGGATTTTTAATGTGGAAACCCTGTTAAGGGAAAGATCACTAAGACTGGTACTCCAAATTTTCACTCTTCTAAAGTGAGCTTAGTTAAGAGCCAACCCTGTTAAAGGTTACAAACACACTGTTAGGTGTGAGCTTGTTAGAGGATTTAAATAGATAGTTTGTCACTTTTTATCTTGCATCTAATGCTACCATCCTTGATCAAACACTCACTTGGCCTGTCAATAGGTATCAGGATTATCCAATGCTACTTTGTATGATCAAACTTTTTGATACTCCTTGGGATGTATCTCAATTACAAAAGACTTTTAAGTCCTGCTCGGTTGAGAGACTTGATGCTTCAGTGGTTAAACTAAAACAATAAACTGATCTGTTCACATATACAACTTGAATTGTATATTTTCAGATCTATTTTAAGTGCATTACCTTTCTGATCAATGTTATCAATTCAATACCTTTGCTCCACACTGTTATGCTCTATGATGCTGTATCACTGTTTATTGATGTCCGCTAAATTTAGCTCTTTCCCTAGCTTGATTGATCAGGTCTAAATGAAGAATTTCTTCTCCTTCAGAATCTCTTCAACATCTATTCTCTTATCACTCCCCTTCACCACCTTCATAATGAATTAATTTTTCTCTTTAGGGTATGTGCAAAATCATGAGGGGGCAAACTATGCCCTTAAGTGGCAATGAAAAATCAAAAAATTAGGGTTAGTAAACTTGATGTGAAAATTTGAACTAGCTATCAACCTAATATCAAAAAGTTGTAAGAATATAATCTATAGGAAATTGAATTTAGTTTCTAAAATAATAGGCCTTTTCTAAAAAAAATTAAATATGATTGGTGAAAAGTATAGATTTCAATGCAGCAGTAAAACAATTTCCAGAAAAAAATAAGAAGTAGGTGTATGTCTGGTGTAGGAGCACCTGAGCACAAGGATATACACCAGGAGGATAATGAAAATTTTGAATGTAATCATCCATTATTTATTCATGTTATTATGAGTCCATTGAATCATAATGTAAGGCTAATGAGCCATTTTTTTAAAGGTTTTTCATAGTTGTCCATTTAGAAACTAGTTTGGTCAAAAGGTCAAAATTGCATAAAAGGCCATGAAAAGGATAGAAACTATGTAAAAGGAATTAAATATATTATTTGGACATGTCTATGGTATTTTTAAAAAGTGTGGAGTCATTTTTATAAAGTTTCACAAAAGTTTACAAATGCATAGAAAGTTTCAAAAAAAGAAACAATGCAAAAATGCATTAAAGTTGTAAAAGAGAATATGAAAGGTTATAAGGGTGGTTGGGTAGTTTATAACTACCAAAATATGTATAAATATGTTTTATTGGTTGAACCAAATCATTATTGGAAGAATAGAGAAGGAAGAGAACATTTTGGGAACAAATTGGTTTGTCTTAAACTTGCATTTTGATTGGTGTTTTCTATTATGTTGCTATTTCCAGGCCTTGTACAGCCATGTAAGGAATAGAAACCTTGTATATTTATAATGTATTTAAAGTATAATTAATTATCATTTTAATTCTTTTGGTTTTGTTCAATTTCATTAAAAAATGAATAAGTTATGCACATTTTGGGAAAGGTTATTGTTTGCAGTTTTCAGGATTCCTGAGAACAGTCATGTTGTACTATTTGGTATGGACACATATGGATGAATATAAAGTTCTAGTTGGATTCATTGGAATGATATATGAATAATATTTAATTTCCATTTGGTATTATTTATTTTGATTAATATTTGTGAAATTTGGAGTATTCTTGGTAGGAACTGGTTTTAAACAGTTTGCAATGGAGTGACAGTCAATGATTTCTGATTATCTCATGATTCAACAATGGAAAAAATATTTTTCTTAAATTTTAATAAACTATATTAATATAGGTTTCAAATTAATTTGGTCTTATTCAAAATGGATTTGTTTTGTGAAATATATGTGATGCCCTAGACGGATTTGGAGAGAAGTGTTTCTATTTTATGACAGGAAAATGGGTCTTGATACAAAGATCATAACTTTTTATTGAAATATTGGATTTGTATAAGTTTGGTATATGTTTTGAGGAACATAATTATCTAGAGGTCCATAAAAGGGATTTGAAATATGATATTTGGTTCAAAATTTATGAATAAATGATTGCAGGATATATATGTGTGACAGTTTTGAAGTTGTTTGTTAAAAGAACCAAAGAAATATTTTGTTGTTGATTTATCTTGTGAAAGATATGCCTATATTCAATTATTTGAATGATAAAATGAATATTGGATCATCAAGATCCTAGGGTTTATAGTTTATGCAGGAGAAAATTGCATCAATTGATATTAGAGCCCAGCAAAAGATCTGGGTTGGTTGTTTGTGGTTTGTCTACTTGTTTTGGTTGCAGGGTTATTATCCATCAAAGTTGTAGTAAGGAAGTTTATTAAGGTGTGTGTGGAAGACCTAAGAAGGGGTCTTGATATTGTCTCCATCAAGGTGAAGTTGGGTAGAAGGTGCAAAAAGAGAATCCACTAAGAGAGGGTGGTAGTGCATCTTCTAGGGTCTTAGATGGGTAAGATGGCAGTATGTTGGTAGTTGTGTAGTAGCAAGAGGTGTGGTGGTTTTTTGAGAACTTTTGAGTTGCAACCATTAATGCTCCACTGACAGAGGCATTAGAGAAGAAGATTGAAATGATAGTGCTATTTTCTTGAAGAAAAAGTTTCTGAGGAAAGAGGAATTAAGAGGATGAGGTAAATGAAGACAAATGACAAGGTTTTGGTATAATTTGTTTGCAGGTTATTGGTTCCATGTTTCCAAGGGACTTGGAAACTTTTGAAGGCCAGGAGTATGGTGTAGGAGCGCTTGAGCACAAGGATATAAACCAGGAGGATAATGAACATTTTGAATTTAATCATCCATTATGTATTCATGTTATTATGAGTCCATTGAATCATAATGTAAGGCTAATGAGCCATTTTTGTAAAGGTTTTTCATAGTTGTCCATTTAGAAACTAGTTTGGTCAAAAGGTCAAAATTGCATAAAAGGCCATGAAAATGCTAGAAACTATGTAAAAGGAATTAAATATATTATTTGGACATGTCTAGGGTATTTTTACAAAGTGTGGAGTCATTTTTATAAAGTTTCACAAAAGTTGTCAAATGCATAGAAAGTTGCAAAAAAAGAAACAATGCAAAAATGCATTAAAGTTGTAAAAGAGAATATGAAAGGTTATAAGGGTGGTTGGGTAGTTTATAACTACCAAAATATGTATAAATATGTTGTATTGGTTAAACCAAATAATTATTGGAAGAATAGAGAAGGAAGAGAACATTTTGGGAACAAATTGGTTTGTTTTAAACTTGCATTTTGATTGGTGTTTTCTATTATGTTGCTGTTTCTAGGTCTTGTACAGCCATATACGGCCATTTACAGCCTAGAAACCATATATATTTATAATTTATTTAAATTAGAATTAATTATCCTTCTCATCCTTTTGGTTTGGTTTAATTTCATTAAAAAATGAATAAGTTATGCACGTTTTGGGAAAGGTTATTGTTTGCAGTTTCCAAGATTCTTGAGAACTGTCATGTTGTACTGTTTGGTACAGATACATATGGATGAATCTCACATTATAGTTAGATTCATTGGAATGATATATGAATAATATTTCATTTCCATTTAGTCTTAGTTATTTTTATGAAGATTTGTGAAAGTTTGAGTTTTCTTGGTAAGAATTGGTTTTAAACGGTTTGCAATGGAGTGACAGTCAATGATTTCTGATTATCTCATGATTTAACAATGGGAAAAATATTTTTCTTATATTTTAATAAAATAGATTAATATAGGTTTCAAATGAATTTGGTATTATTCAAAATTTATTTGTTTTGTGAAAGATATGTGATTCCCTACACAGATTTGGAGAGAAGTGTTTCTATTTTATGACAAGAAAATGGGTCTTGGTACAGAGATCATAACTTTTTATTGAAATATTGGATTTATCTAATTTTGGTATATGTTTTGAGTAACCTAATTATCTAGAGGTCCATCAAAGGGATTTGCAATATGATATCTGGTTCAGAAGTTATGAATAAATTATTGCAGGATAGATATGTGCGACAGTTTTGAAGTTGTTTGTTAAAAGAACCATAGAAACATTTTGTAGTTGATTTATCTTGTGAAAGATATGCCTGTATTCAATTATTTGAATGATAAAATGAAGATTGGATCATCAAGATCCTAGGGTTGATAGTTTATGTAGGAGAAAATTGCATCAATGTCTGACCACCTTAATCATAATCAAATGATAATAATTTTTTATAAGATTTTATATATAAGTAGTAGACTCATGCCCGAATGTGATGCATATTTTTTCATAATTTTATTATCAAAAAATAATTAATTATGATTTTTTTGCTACAAAATTTTCAAAATAAAATAACTCCCGTATCTGACCACCTTAACTCATTGAAAACTTTAAAAAATTCAAAAAAAATAAATTCCCTTATAGTAGGAAAAGCATAGAATGTGACGTATTTTTTGAATTTCAAAAATGTTATATCGTTTGAAAATTATAGCTGTTTTTCAATCAGTATATAAATCAGCACTTTAGAGGTAACTCAATTAGAAAATAACTAATAATTACTTACCAAATACAAAATTTGACAACAATTATATCGATAGAAAGATGATAATCTCCTGTAGATACCCTTTTCGTTTCATCAAATTTGGGTGAAAAAAAATTTGTCAGCTACATGGTCGAAGTCTAGAACTCAGAGAAACAGGGGAAAAACACATTTTTGTGACATTCTTAGAGTTGACCATGTAGGTTTGGTGTACAAAGCAGTACCAAGCCTAATAGGGTACCCAATTTTACCCGATATTTTTGGGTACCCAAAAATGACGGCGAAATTTTGATTTTTAAATTTTTCCTCCCCTTTCTTCCTCTTAAATTTTTTTCCCTCCCCTTTCTCCCTCAAACTTTTTTCCCTCCCCTTTCTCCCTCCTAATTTTCCCTCACATTTCTCCCTCCTTCATATGATATATTATATATCAAAAATTATATATTAGATTATATATTATATATATTAAATATTATATAATATATATTTTACATTAAATATTATATAATATATATTAATATATGTTTTAAAATATATCACATAATATCTTCATATTTAAATTGTATGTAGTATATATGTGTGTGTGTGGAATATATATATATATATAAATAATAAAACATATATATTCAATATGATATGTATTCTATATTGTATATTAAATATTGTTGTATATATAATAAAATGAAGTATAATATATATAATATAGGACATATTAATATATAGGTTAATTACATCAATATAAGTCATCCAAAAGGTTTCCAAAGGGGTTATAGAGGGTTCCTAGGTGTCCTAATGCATGAGAAGGTGTACTAGGACCCATTAGGTCCCTTTGTAACCCCCGGGGACATATTAGAACACTCAAGTGTGTCCTAAGGGGTCGTAAGACCCCTTGGGACACACTTGAGTGTTGAAATGTGTCAAAAGGGGTAATGGGGACTTCCTAAGGGTCCTAACACATGAGAAGGTGTACTAGGACCCTTTACGTCCCTTTGTGACCCCTGAGACACATTAGAACACTTAAGTGTGTTCGAAGGAGTCGTACAAACCCTTGCGACACACTTGAGTGTTTAAATATGTCGAAAGGGGTCATGGGGACTTCCAAAGGGTCATAACACGTGAAAAGGTGTATTAGGACCCCTTAGGACCCTTTTTGACCCCCAGGGACACATTGGAACACTCAAGTGTGTCCCAAAGGGTCCTACAACCCCTTGGGACACAGTTGCATGTTCCAATGTGTCTCTTGGGGTCAAAGAGGGACATCCTAGGGGTCCTAACACGTAAGAAGGTGTACTAGGACCCCTTAGGTCTGTCTTTGACCCCCAAAGACACATTGGAACACTCAAGTGTGTCCCAAGGGGTCCTACAACCCCTTGGGTCACACTTGAGTGTTCCAATGTGTTCCCAGGGGTCAAAGAGGGACTTATTAGGGGTCTTAACATATGAGAAGGTGTACTAGGACCACTTAGGACCCTCTGTGATCCCCAGGGACACATTAGAACACTCAAGTGTGTCCCAAGGGGTCCTATGACCTCTTGGGACATGCTTGAGTGTACCAATGTGTCGAAAGGGGTAATGGGGTTTTTCTCAGGGTCCTAACGCATGAGAAGGTGTACTAGGACCCTTAGGATCCCCTTTAACCTTGGAGGACACATTGAAAAACTCACGTGTATTTCAAGTGGTCCTACGACCTCTTGGAACACACTTGAGTGTTCCAATGTTTCAAAAGGGGTCATGGGGTCTTCCTAAGGGTCCTAACGCATGAGAAGGTGTACTAGGACACTGTAGGACCATCTTTGACCCCAGGGATCACATTGGAACACTCAAGTGTGTCCCAAGGGGTCCTACGATCTCTTGAGACACACTTGAGTGTTTTAATGTGTCAAAAAAGGTCATGGGGACTTCTTAGGGGTCCTACGATGGTGATAAGGTGTACTAGGACCTCTTAGGTCTCTCTTTGACTCCCGTGAAGATATTAGAACTCTCAATTGTGTCTCAAGGGGTCCTATGACATCTTGAGACACACTTGAGTGTTTTAATGTTTTAAAAGGGGTCATGGGAAGTCCTTATGACCCCTTTCGATACATTGGAATGCTCAAGTGTGTCCTAAGGGGTCCTATGACTCCTTAGAAAACACTTGAGTGTTCTAATGTGTCAAAAGGGGTCATGGGGACTTCTTAGGGGTTCTAACACATGATAAAGCATAGTAGAGACCCTAGGAAGTCCCTATCACCCCTTTTGACACATTAGAATGCTCAAGTGTGTCCCATGGGGTCATAGGACCCCTTAGGACACACTTGAGTGTTCTAATGTGTCAAAAGGGGTCATGGGGACTTGTTAAGGGTCCTAACGCATGATAAGGCATACTAGGACCCCTAGGAAATCCCCATGACCCCTTTTGACACATTGGAATGCCCAAGTGTGTCCTAAGGTGTCCTACGAACCCTTGGGATGCACTTGAGTTTTCTAATGTGTCAAAATGGGTCATGGGGACATCTTAGGGGTCCTAACACGTGATAAGACATACTAGGTGTAAGGAAATTCAGGTGCAAAAATAGCTTCCTACGCTAATCTCTATAGGAAATTATTGTGCAAATTCTTATAAACCCTTACAATTTCAGATTCGTTAACTACTTTAACAAAGGTATTGCAACCACATACCATGCATACAGAAGAATAGAGAATGACACAATGATTTACCCTGGGGAAAACCTTTCGGTAAAAAACCCCAGCACTCCAAAACCTGCATAATGTATTGATCAAAACTATTACAACTTACAATACACTTGCAATGCAAGTTATTTCAGAAGATTTCCAAAACCTTGAAGACAAATCACCGCAGCATAAAACATTCCAACAATACACTCGCATCATCTCTCTTCACAAACCTAAAAAAGCTTATATCATGCGCTTCACTTTTTATGGCTACTCCCAAAGATAACCGTATTAGGGTTTTACCATTCTCTGAGAAAATAGGAAACCCACGATTGGGGAAGAGTGTACAGTACTCAAATTTATCAGTTTCCACATGTCTTCACCTATCATTGAATCTTCCTGACATAGCTCTTACGTGTCATAGGAATCCGTCATAACCGTTTTAGCCATGATCTCCTTACACACAATTCAAGATGCTGACACATCAACATTATTTGCAAGAAATACATTTTACAAAACAAATAATAAGAATAGGAATTATCCAAGGTTGAGACACCTTATTCCTAACATTCTCCCACTTGTTGAACACCTTGTAAGAGCAACAGGAAAATAACAGGAACTAACTGCTATAGGCCAAAAGGCCCATAGACTTTGAACACCATCTAAACTTCTCAGTGCCCACTGGTTTCGTTAATGCATCTGCAACATTCTTCACAGTATCTACCTTCTCCAAATTTACCTTTCCATCTTCCACCATATCTCTCACAAAGTGAAACTGC
>MU225720.1:3247476-3260411 GCA_018584345.1 Thuja plicata
CCTTTCGGTAAAAAACCCCAGCACTCCAAAACCTGCACAATGTATTGATCAAAACTATTACAGCTTACAATACACTTGCAATGCAAGTTCTTTCAGAAGATTTCCAAAACCTTGAAGACAAATCACGGTAGCATAAAATGTTCCAACAATACACTCGCATCATCTCTCTTCGCAAACCTAAAAAAGATTATATCATGCGCTTCACTTTTTAGGGCTACTCCCAAAGATAACCATATTAGGGTTTTACCATTCTCCGAGAAAATAGGAAACCCAAAATTTTTTTCGAGGCGATGCCGTGAACCCCATGATTGGGGAAGAGTGTACAGTACTCAAATTTATCAGTTGCCACATGTCTTCACCTGTCATTGAATCTTCCTGACATAGCTCTTATGTGTCATAGGAATCTATCATAACCGTTTTAGCCATGATCTCCTTACACACAATTCAAGATTCCGACACATCAACATTATTTGCAAAAAATATATTTTACAAAACAAATAATAAGAATAGGAATTATCCAAGGTTGAGACACCTTATTCCTAACACTAGGACCCTTAGGAAGTCCCCATGACCCCTTTCGACACATTAGAATGCTCAAGTGTGTCCTAAGGGGTCCTACAACCACTTAGGATACACTCGAGTGTTCTAATGTGTCAAAATAGGTCATGGGACTTCCTAATGGTCCTAACGCATGATAAGGCATACTAGGTCACCTAGGAAGTCCCCATGACCCCTTTCGACAAATTGGAATACTCAAGTGTGTTCTAAGGGGTCGTAGGACCCGTTAGGACACACTTGAGTGTTTCAAAGTGTCAGAAGGGGTCATGGGGACTTCCTAAGGGTCCTAATGTGTGATAAGGCATACTAGGACCCCTAGGAAGTCCCCATGACCCCTTTCAACACATTGAAATACTCAAGTGTGTCCTAAGGGGTCCTACGACCCCTAAGGACACATTTGAGTGTTATAATGTGTCAAAAGGGGTCATAGGTACTTTCTAAGGGTCTTAACATGTGATAAGACATACTAAGACCCCTAAGAAGTCCCCATGACCCCTTTTGACACATTGGAATACTCAAGTGTTTCCGAAGGGGTCCTTTGACCCCTTGGGACACACTTGATCGAAAGGGGTCACGGGGACTTCCTAGGGGTTCTAACGCATGATAAGGAATACTAGGACCCCTAGAAAGTCCTCATGACACCTTTCAACACATTGAAATGCTCAAGTGTGTCCTAAGGGGTCCTATGACCTCTTGGGACACATTTGAGTGTTCTAATGTGTTGAAAGGGGTCATGGGGACTTCTTACGGGTCCTAACATGTGATACGATGTACTAGGACCCTTTAAGACCCTCTTTGACCCCTGAGGATGCATTGGAACACTTAAGTGTGTCCCTAGGGGTCCTATGACCACTTGGAACACACTTGAGTGTTCCAATATTTCAAAAGGGCTGATGGGGTCTTCCAAAGGGTCCTAATGCTTGAGAATATGTGCTAGGACCCCTTAGGACCCTCTTTGAACCTGGGGGACACATTGGAACACTCAAGTGTGTCCCAAGGGGTCCTACAATCTTTTGGGACACACTTGAGTGTTCCAATGTGTCAAAAAGGGTCATGGAGACTTTCTAAGGGCCCTAAGACCATGATAAGGTGTACTAAGACCTCTTACATCTCTCTTTGATCCTCGGGAAGACATTGGAACATTTAGTTGTGTCTTAAGGTGTCCTATGACATATAGGGACACTTGAGTGTTTGAATGTTTCAAAAGGGGTCATGGGGAGTCCCATGACCCCTTAAGACACACTTGAGTGTTCTAATATGTCAAAAGGGGTCATATAGACTTTCTAAGGGTCCTAACATGTGATAAGGTGTACTAGGGTCCCTAGGAAGTCCCTATGACCCCTTTTGACACATTGGAATGCTCAAGTGTGTCCCAAGGGGTCCTAAGACCCTTTAGGACACACTTGAGTGTTCTAGTGTGTCGAAAAGGGTCATGGGGACTTCCTTACGGTCCTAAAATGTGATAAGGTATACTAGGACCCCTAGTAAGTCCCCATGACGCCTTTCAACACAATAGAATGCTCAAGTGTGTCCTACGACCCCTTAGAACAAACTTGAGTGTTCTAATGTGTTGAAAGGGGTCATGGGGACTTCCTAAGGGTCCTACGGCATGATAAGACATACTAGGACCCCTAGGAAGTCCCCATGACCCCTTTTGACATGTTAGAATGCTCAAGTGTGTCTTAAGGGGTCATGGGGACTTCTTAGGGGTCCTAATATGCCTTATGACACCTTAGGACCTTTAGGAAGTCCCCATGACCCCTTTTGACATATTAGAACACTCAAGTGTGTTCTAAGGGGTTGTACGACCCCTTGAGACACACTTGAGTGTTCTAATGTATCGAAAAAGGTCATGGAGACTTCTTAAGGGTCCTAAAATGTGATAAGACATACTAGGACCTATAGAAAGTCCCCATGACCCCTTTCAACATATTAGAATGCTAAAGTGTGTCCTAAGGGGTCCTATGACCCCTTTGGACACACTTTAGTGTTCTAATGTGTTAAAAGGGGTCATGGGAACTTTGTAAGGGTCCTAACACGTAATAAGTTATATTAGGACCCCTAAGAAGTCCCCATGACCCCTTTTGACACATTGCAATACTCAAATGTTCCCCAAGGGGTCGTAGTACCCCTTAGGACACACTTGAGTGTTCTAATGTGTCGAAAGAGGTCATGGGGACTTCCTAGGGGTCCTAACATGTGATAAGGCATGCTAGGACCCCTAGGAAGTCTCCATGACCCCTTTCAACACATTGGAATGCTGAAGTGTGTTCTAAGGGGTCCTACAACCCCTTGGGACACACTTGAGTGTTTTAATGTATCGAAAGGGGTCATGGGGGCTTCCTAAGGGTCCTAACGTGTAATAAGACATACTAGGACCCTTAAGAAGTTTCCATGACCACTTTCAACATATTGAAATGCTCATGTATGTCTCAAGGGGTTCTAAGACCCCTTAGGACACACTTGAGTGTTCTAATATATCAAAAGGGGTCATGGAGACTTCTTAGGGGTCCTCACGCATGACAAGGCTCACTAGGACCCCTATCAAGTCCCAATGACCCCTTTCGACACATTGGAATGCTCAAGTGTATTCTAAGGGGTCCTACGACCCCTTAAGACACATTTGAGTGTTCTAATGTATCGAAAGGGGTCATGGGGACTTCCTAAGGCTCCTAACATGTGATAAGGCATACTAGGACCCCTAGGAAGGCCCAATGACCCCTTTCGAGACATTGGAATGCTAAATTGTTTTTTAAGGGGTCCAACGACCCCTTAAGACACACTTAAGTGTTCTAATGTGTTGAAAGGGGTCATGGGGACTTCCTAAGGGTTCTAACACGTGATAAGACATACTATGGCCCCTAAGAACTCCCCATGACCCCTTTTGACACATTCGAATGCTCAAGTGTGTCCCAAAGGGTTGGAGGACCCCTTAGGACACACTTGAGTGTTCTAATATGTCAAAAGAGGTCATGGGGAGTTCCTAGGGGTCCTAATGTGTGATAATGCATACTAGGACCTCTAGAAAGTCCCCATGACCCCTTTCAACACATTGCAATGCTCAAGTGTGTCTTAAGGGGGCTTACAACCCCTTAGGACACACTTGAGTGTACTAATGTGTCGAAAGGGTTCATGGGGACTTCCTAGGTGTCCTAATGCGTGATAAGGTCTACTAGGACCCCTAAGAATTCCCCATGACCCCTTTTTACACATTAGAATGTTCAAGTGTGTTCTAAGGGGTCCTATGACCCCTTGGGACACACTTGAGTGTTCTAATATATTGAAAGGGGTCATGGGGACTTCCTAGGGGTCCTAACACATGATAAGACATAATAGGACCTTTGGGAAGTCCTGATGACCTCTTAAACATATTGGAATGCTCAAGTGTGTTCCAAGGGATTGTAGGACCCCTTAGGACACATTTGAGTGTTCTAATGTGTCAAAAGGGGTCATGGGGACTTTCTAGGGGTTCTAACATGTGATAAGGTGTACTAGAACCCCTAGTAAGTTCCATTGACCCTTTTTGACACATTGGAATTCTCAAGTGTATTCTAAGGGGTCATACGACCCCTTAGGACAAATTTGAGTGTTCTAATGTGTCAAAAGAGGTCATGGGGACTTCCTAAAGGTCCTAACATGTGATAAGGCATACTAGGACCCCTAGGATATCCCTGTGACCCCTTTCAACACATGTGAATGCTCAATTGTGTCTTAAGGGGTCCTACGACCCTTTGAGACACACTTAAGTGTTCTAATGTGTTAAAAGGGGTAATGGGGACTTCATAGGGGTCCTAACATGTGATAAGGCATACTAGGACCCTTAGGAAGTCCCCATTAGCCCTTTTGACACATTAGAACACTCAAGTATGTCTTAAGGGTCAAAAGGGGTAATGGGGACTTCATAGGGGTCCTAACATGTGATAAGGCATACTAGGACCCCTAGGAAGTCCCCATTAGCCCTTTTGACACATTGGAATACTCAAGTGTGTCCTTAGGGGTCCTTCGACCCCTTAAGATACACTTGAGTGTTCTAATGTGTCAAAAGGAGTCATGGAACTTCCTAACGGTCATAATGCATAATAAGACATAGTAGGACCGCTAAGAAGTTCCCATGACCCCTTTTAACACATTAGAATGCTCAAGTGTGTCCCAAGGGGTCGTAAAACCCCTTAGGATAGATTTGAGTGTTCTAATGTGTCAAAATGGGTCATGGGGACTTCTTAGGGGTCTGAACATGTGATAAAACATACTAGGAGCCCTAGGAAGTCCCCATGACCCCTTTTGACACATTCAAACTCTCAAGTGTGTCCCAAGGGGTCTTACGACCTTTCAGGACACACTTGAGTGTTCTAATGTGTCAAAAGGGGTCATGGGGAATTCCTAGGGGTCCTAACGCGTGATAAGGTGTATTAGGACCCCTAGGAAGTCCTGATGACTCCTTTCAACATATTGGAATGCTCAAGTGTGTTCTAAGGGGTCCTACGACCCTTTGGGACACAGTTGAGTGTTGTATAAAAAGGGGTCACGGGGAGTTTCGAGGGGTCCTAACACGTGATACAACATACTAGGACCTTTAGGAAGTCCCCATGACCCCTTTCGACATATTGGAATGCTCAAGTGTGTCACAAGGGGTCGTAGGACCCTTTAGGAAACACTTGAGTGTTCTAATGTGTTTAAAGGGGTCATAGGGACTTCTTAGAGATTCTAACACATGATAAGGCATACTAGAACCCCTAGGAAGTTCCCATAACCCCTTTTGACACATTGGAATACTCAAGTGTGTCCTAAGGAGTCCTACGACCCATTAGGACACACTTGAGTGTTCTAATATGTTGAAAGGGGTCATGGGGACTTCCTAACAGTCCTAACACATGATAAGGTATACTAGGACCCCTAGGAAGTTCACATGAAACCTTTTAAAATATTGGAATCCTCAATTGTGTCCAAAGGGGTCGTAGAATCCCTTAGGACACCTTTGAGTGTTCTAATGTGTCCAAACAAGTCATGGGGACTTCCTAAGGGTCCTAACATGTGATAAGGCTTACTAGGACCCCTAGGAAGTCTCCATGACCCCTTTGGACACATTGGAATGCTCAAGTGTGTCCCAAGGGGTCCTACGACCCCTTAGGACACCCTTGAGTGTTATAATGTGTCTAAAGGGGTCATGAAGACTTCTTATGGGTCCTAATGTGTGATAAGACATACTAGGACCCTTAGGAAGTCCCCATGACCACTTTCAACACATTGGAATGCTCAAGTATGTTCCAAGGGGTCGTAGGACCCCTTAGGACCCACTTGAGTGTTCTAATGTGTTGAAAGGGGTCATGGGGACTTCCTAGGCATCCTAATGCATGATAAGGCATACTAGGACCCCTAACATGTCCCAATGACCCCTTTCAACACATTGAAATTCTCAAGTGTGTTCTAAGGGGTCCTATGACCCCTTAGGACACACTTAAGTGTTCTAATATGTCGAAAGGGGTCATGAGGACTTCCTAAGGGTCCTAAGGTGTGATAAGACATACTAAGACCCTTAGAAAGTCCCCGTGATCCCTTTCGACACATTAGAATGGTTAAGTGTGTCTTAAGGGGTCCTACGACCCCTTAGGACACACTTAAGTGTTCTAATATGTCAAAATGGTTCATGGAGACTTCTTGCGGGTCCTAACGCATGATAAGGCATGCTAGAAACTCTAGAAAGTCCCCATTACCCCTTTCGACACATTGGAATGCTCAAGTGTGTCCTTAGCGGTCCTACAACCCCTTATAACACACTTGAGTGTTCTAATGTGTTAAAGGGGGTCATGGGGACTTCCTAACAATCCTAACACATGATAAGGCATACTAGGACCCCTAGGAAGTCCCTATAATCCCTTTCAATACATTGGAATGATCAAGTGTGTCCCAAGGGGTTGTAGAACCCCTTAGGACACATTTGAGTGTTCTAATGTGTCAACATAGGTCATGGTGAGTTCCTACGGGTCATAACATGTGAAAAGACATACTAGGACCCCTAAGAAGTCCCCATGACCCCTTTTGACATATTGGAATGCTCAAGTGTGTCCCAAGGGGTCCTACCACCCTTAGGACATGCTTGAGTGTTCTAATGTGTCAAAAGGGGTCATGGGGACTTCTTAGGGGTCCTAACATGTGATAAGGCATACTAGGACCCCTAGGAAGTTCCCATGACCCCTTTCAACACATTGGAATGCTCAAGTGTGTTATAAGGGGTCCTACGACCCCTTGGGACACACTTGAGTGTTCTAATCTATCAAAAGGGGTCATGGGGACTTCTTAGGGGTCCTAACATATGATAAGGCATGCTAAGACCTTTAGGAAGTCCCTAGGACCCCTTTCAACACATTGAAATGCTCAAGTGTGTCCCAAGAGGTCGTTGGACCCCTTAGGACACACTTGAGTGTTCTAATGTGTTGAAAGGGGTCATGCAGACTTCTTAGGGGTCCTAACATGTGATAAGACATACTAGGACTTCTAGGAAGTCCCCATGACCCCTTTTGACATATTAGAATACTCAAGTGTGTCCTAAGGGGTTGTACGACCCCTTAGGACACATTTGAGTGTTCTAATATGTGGAAAGGGGTCATGGGGAGCTCCTAACAGTCGTAACACATGATAATGCATACTAGGACCCCTAAGAAGTCTCTATGACCCCTTTCGACACATTAGAATGCTCAAGTGTGTCCCAAGGGATTGTAGAACCCCTTAGGATACATTTGAGTGTTCTAATGTGTCAAAATAGGTCATGGAGACTTTCTAGGGGTCCTAACACATGATAAGGCCTACTAGAACCCCTAAAAATTCCTCATGACCCCTTTCAATCTATTGAAATGGTCAAGTGTGTCCCATGGGGTCCTACAACACCTTAGGACACACTTGAATGTTTTAATGTGTTGAAAGGGGCCATGGAGACTTCCTAAGGGTCCTAACACATAATAAGGCATACAAGGACCCCTAGAAAGTCCCCATGACCACTTTCAACACATTAGAATGGTCAAGTGTGTCCCAAGGGATTGTAGGAACCCTTAGGACACACTTGAGTGTTCTAATATGTTAAAAAGGGTTATGGAGACTTTATAAGGGTCCTTATGTGTGATAAGGGATACTAAGAACCCTAAGAAGTCCCCATGACCCCTTTTGACACATTGGACTGCTCAAGTGTATCCTAAGGGGTCCTACGACCCCTTAGGACACACTTGAGTGTTCTAATGTGTCAAAAGGGGTCATGGAGACTTCCTAAGGGTCCTAACACATGATAAGGCATACTAGGACCCCTAAGAAGTCCCCATGACTTGTTTTGACACATTAGAATACTCAAGTGTGTCCTAAGGGGTCCCACAACCTTTTGCAACACACTTGAGTGTTCTAGTGTGTCAAAAAGGGTCATGGGGACTTCTTAGAGGTTCTAACATGTGATAAGGTGTATTATGACCCCTTAGAATGCTCTTTGTCCCTCGAGGACACATTGGAATACTTAAGTGTGTTCCTAGGAGTCGTACGACCTCTTGGGACACACTTGAGTGTTCTAATATTTCAAAAGAGGTTATGGGGTCTTCCTAGGGGTCCTAACACATGAGAAGTTGTACTAGAACCCAATTTGACCCTTTTTGACCCCTGGGTACACATTATAACACTCAAGTGTGTCCCAAAGGGTCCTATGACCTGTTGGGACACACTTGAGTATTTTAATGTGTCAAAGGGGCTCATGAGAATCTGTTTGGGGTCCTACGATTGTGATAAGGTATACTAGGACACCTTAGGTCCCTCTTTGACCCACAAAAACACATTAGAACACTCAATTGTGACCCAAGGGGTCCTACGACCTCTTTGGAAACACATCAGTGGTCCAATATTTCAAAAGGGGTCATGGGAAGTCCCCATGACCCCTTTTGGCACATTGGAACACTCAAGTGTTTTCCAAGAGGTTGTAAGACCCCTTGGGACACAATTGAGTGTTCTTATGTGTTCCCAAGGGTCAAAGAGGGATGTAAAGGGTCCTAGTATACATTCTCATGTGTTAGGACCCGTAAGAAGACCCCATGACCTCTTTTGACACATTGGAACACTCAAATTTGTTTCAAGAGGTCATAGGACCCCTTGGGATACACTTGAGTGTTCCAATGTGTCCCTTGGGCTTAAAGAGGGTCCTAAGGGGTCCTAGTACACCTTCTCACATGTTAGGACCCCTAAGAAGACCCCATGACCTAGTTTGAAACATTGGAACACTCAAGTGTGTCCTTAGAGGTTATACGACCCCTTGGGACACACTTGAGTGTTTTAATGTGTTCTCGGGGGTAAAAGAGGGTCCCAAGGGTTCCTAGTACACCTTCTCATGTGTTAGGATGCTTAGGAAGACCCCATGACCACTTTTGAAATATTAGAACACTCAAGTGTGTTCTAAGAGTTTGGAGGATCACTTGGGACACACTTGAGTGTTCCAATGTGTTCTCAGGGGTCAAAGAGGGACCTAAGGGGTCCTAGTACACCTTATCACAAGTTATGATCCCCACAAAGTCTCCATGACCCTTTTGACACATTGGAATACTCAAGTATGTCTCAAGAGGTTGTAGGACACCTTGAGACACACTTGAGTCTTCCAATGTGTTGCCAGGGGTCAAAGAGGGTCCTAAGGGGTCCTACGACTATGATAAGGTGTAATAGGACCCCTTAGGTCCCTCTGTGACCCTTGAGAAAACATTGGAACACCCAATTGTGTCCCAAGGGGTCCTACAACCTCTTGGGACACACTTGAGTGTTTCAATATTTTAAAAGGGGTCATGTGAAGTCTCCATGACCCCTTTTGACACACTGGAACACTCAAGTGTGTCCCAAGAGGTCATAGGACCCATTGGGACACACTTGAGTGTTCTAATGTGTCTCTAGGGGTCAAAGAGGGTCCTAAGGGGTCCTAGTACACTTTCTCATGTGTTAGGACCTCGAGGATGACCCCTTTTGACACATTGGAACACTCAAGTGTATCCCACAAGATTGTAGGACCCCTTGGGAAACACTTCAGAGTTATAATGTGTCCCTAGGGGTCACAAAGGGTCCTAAGGGTTCCTAGTACACCTTCTCATGTGTTAGGACCCCTAGGAAGACCCAATTACCCCTTTCAAAACATTTGAACACTCAAGTGTTTCCCAAGAGGTTGTAGGACCCCTTAGGACACACATGAGTGTTCCAATGTATCTTCAGGGGTCAAAGAGGGTCCTAAGGGGTCCTAGTAAACCTTCTCATGTGTTAGAACCCCTAAGAAAACCCTATGACCCATTTCAACATATTGGAACACTGAATTGTGTCCCAAGGGATCTTACGACCTCTTGGGACACACTTGAGTGTTCTAATGTGTCAAAAGGGGTCATGGGGACTTCTTAGGGGTCCTAAAGTGTGATATGATGTATTAGGACCCCTTAAGACCCTCTTTTACCCTTAAGGACACATTGGAGCACTCAAGTGTGTCTCAAGGGGTCCTACAACGTCTTGGGACACACTTGAGTGTTCCAATGTTTCAAAAGGGGTTATGGGGTCTTCCTAGGGGTCCTAACACATGAGAAGGTGTACTAGGACCCCTTAGGAGCCTCTTTGACCCCTAGAGACACATTGGAACTCTCAAGTGTGTCCCAAGGGGTCCTACGATCTCTTGGGACACACTTGAGTGTTCCAATGTGTCAAAATAGGTCATGTGGATTTCTTAGGGGTCCTACGACCATGATAAGGTGTACTAGGACCCCTTAGGTCCCTCTTTGATTTTTGAGAACATATTAGAACACTCAGTTGTGTCCCAAGGGGTCCTATGACCTCTTGGGACACACTTGAGTGTTTTAATATTTTAAAAGGGGTCATGGGAAGTCCCCATGACCTGTTTTGACACATTGGAACACTCAAGTGTGTTCCAAGAGGTCATAGGACCCCTTGAGACACAATTGAGTGTTCTAATATGTATTTGGGGGTCAAAGAGGGACCGAAGGGATCCTAGTACATGTTCTCACATGTTAGGACCCCTAGAAAGACTCCATGACCCCTTTCGACACATTAGAACACTCAAGTTTATTCTAAGAGGTCATAGGAACCCTTGGGACACACTTGAGTGTTCCATTGTGTCTATAGGGGTCAAAGAGGCATCCTAAGGGGTCTTATTACACCTTCTCACATGTTAGGGCTTTGAGGAAAACCCCATGACCCCTTTCGACACATTAAAACACTCAAGTGTGTCACAAGAGGTCGTAGAACCCATTGTGACACACTTGAGTGTTCTAATGTGTCCTTGGGGGTCAAAAAGGGTCCTAAGGGGTTCTAGTACACCTTCTCACATGTTAGGACCTCTAGGTTGACCCCATGACTCCTTTTAAAATATTGGACCACTCAAGTGTGTCCCAAGAGGTTGTAGGACCCCTTAGGACACACATGAGTGTTCTAATATGTCCCAGAGGTCAAATAAGGTCCTAAGGGGTCATAGTACACCTTCTCACATGTTAGGAGCCCTAAGAAGACCCCATGATCTCTTTCAACACATTGGAACACTGAATTGTGTTCCAAGGGAACTTAGGACCTCTTGGGACACACTTGAGTGTTTCAATGTGTCGAAATGGGTCATGGGAACTTCTTAGGGGTCCTGAGGTGTGATAAGGTGTACTAGAACTTCTTAGGACCCTCGTTGACCCCCAAGACTCATTGGAACACTCAAGTGTGCCCCCAAGGGTCCTACGACCTCTTGAGACACACTTGAGTGTTCCAATGTATCAAAAGGGGTTATGGGGTCTTCCTAAGGGTCCTAAAACATGAGAAGGTGTACTAGGTCCCCTTAGGAGTGTCTTTGACCATCAGGGATACACTGGAACACTCAAGTGTGTCTGAAGGGGTCCTACAATCTCTTGGGACATACTTGAGTGTTCCAATGTATCAAAAGGGGTCATGAGGACTTTCTAGGGGTCCTATGACTGTGATAAGGTGTACTAGGACCCCTTAGGTCCTTTTTTGACCCCAAAGAACATATTAGAACACTCAATTATGTCCCAAGGGGTCCTACGACCTCTTGGAACACACTTGAGTGTTCTAATGTTTCAAAAGGGGTCATAGGAAGTGCCCATGATCCCTTTTGACACATTGGAACACTCAAGTGTGTCCCAAGAGGTTGTAGGACCCCTTGGGACACAATTGAATATTCTAATGTCTTTGGGGGTCAAAGAGGGACCTAAGGGCTCCTAGTACATGTTCTTGCATGTTAGGACCCCTAGGACGACTCTGTTAGAGTAATCTTTAGTAATTACTCTTTAGTGCTTAAGTTAGACTTAGGAAAGTTTCCTTTTCTGAGTTAGTTTCCCTTTCAGGGTTTCGACATCCTTTATAAGGATTGTCCGCTTTGTAATTCTTAAGGAGTTTGTAAATCATTTTATTATTGAATATAGAACATATTTTCTGTCAACATGTGTTTGCACTCTCTGGCCTATCGGCCGCCATAGCTGATTCCCTTCTCTCTTCTGTCTGTTTCATTCTGTTTGTAATAGCTATGCATGCAGGTGTTCTTGGGTATATTGACATTCATCAATCTCAACATGGTATCAGAGCTCTCCTGCATCCGGCTGTTCGTTCTCTGTTGAAGCAGTGAGGGTTTGAAGCTCTTAGATTCTTTTCTGGCATTTGTCTCTGGTTCTGGGGGGTCTCTATTTTTTGGAGCTGTTTGATCCAAAAAGGACTCCACCATTGCGTCCAGAAGGCCCGGGAGAGTCGAAATCATATAAAATTTCGACCATTTTGGGCACCGGGGCTCTGGGAGAATTTTTTGGCCTACTAAGGGCCGTACGGGCACGGAAATCGAGAAAAACAATAAAAAACAGTATGTTTTTTAATGTTTTCTAAACGGTTTAAACCGCGTGCAGTTATATTTAAAAGGCGCCACCGGGGGGCCGCCACCGCCCCGCCGGGGCTCGGCCACCACCGGTGGCCCCTCTGTGTTTCGCGGCCGCACCGCTTCTTTCAACACCGCGGGCTGGTTTTTTTACCACGCCGCCAAGGTTTTCCATGGCCTGACGCCGCCCGCTGCCCCCCGTGGCTCTGCACCTGCCGTGCCACTCACATCCCCGGCGCCACCGTTCTCAGCGCAGCGGCCCCACCGCCCGGGGTCCGCCCGCTCCGCCTCCCCACAGTTCTGCGCCACTGCCGCCCCGGGTGGCGCCTTTTGCCAGCCCCCGGCTTATCCTTTAGGCGCTCAGTCATATCTGTGACCGAGGGCCCTGGTCCAGCCCCTGCGTGGGCCATGCGACCGAGGGCCAGTCTGTTTTCAGCCCCCGAGGGCTTAAGTTTTTTTCTGAGGCTTTTTTGGGGGTACCTGGGTGTTTTTCTCTCTATAGGGAGCATACGGG
>MU225720.1:3261622-3275914 GCA_018584345.1 Thuja plicata
GGTTTCGGCATCCTTTATAAGGATTGTCCGCTTTGTAATTCTTAAGGAGTTTGTAAATCATTTCATTGTTGAATATAGAACATATTTTCTGTCAACATGTGTTTGCACTCTCTGGCCTATCGGCCGCTATAGCTGATTCCCTTCTCTCTTCTGTCTGTTTCATTCTGTTTATAATAGCTATGCATGCAGGTGTTCTTGGGTAGATTGACATTCATCAATCTCAATAGACTCCATGACTCCTTTGACATATTAGAACACTCAAGTGTATTCCAAGAGGTTGTAGGACCCCTTGGGACACACTTGAGTGTTCTAATGTGTCATTTGGGGTCAAAGAGTCATCTTAAGGGGTCCTATTACATCTTCTCACATGTTAGGACCCCTAAGAAGACCTCATGACCCCTTTTGACACATTGAAACACTCAATTTTTTCCTAAGGGGTCTTGCGACTTCTTAGAATAGACTTGAGTGGTCCAATGTCTCAAAAGGGGTCATGGGGACTTCCTAGGGGTCCTAACACATGATAAGGTGTACTAGGACCCCTTAGGACCCTCTTTGACCCTCAGGGACACATTGGAACACTCAAGTGTGTCCCAAGGGGTCATACGACCTTTGGATATAGTTGAGTGTTCCAATATTTCAAAATGTGTCATGAGGTCTTCCTAGGGGTCCTAACGCATGAGACCTTAGGGCCCTCTTTGATCCTTGGGGACACATTGGAACACTCAAGTGTGTCCCAAGGGGTCCTAGGAAAGTTCATTTGAAAAAAAAATAAAAAAATAAAAAAATTAAAATTAAAATTAAAAAATGTCAACAAACATTTTTATGTGCTTTTGGACGAGTGAAAAGTGTATTTTTTCACATCGCCACTTTTTGGCCCCACATGATCTTTGACATACCCTTTATAGACATGATATCACCATTTCTAGGTTCTTGATTTTCTTGATCTTAGTGTGATCCACAATTATCACCAATTAGATTTAAAGCAAAACTCCAGTTTTATCTCGTAGAGATCTTCTTGTCAACTGGACAAAACAACTTTAAATTTTTTACTTATCTCTAGCTTTATCTTGTCGATTAAAACAATGATAAGTATCAGTTAAGTCTATTTTTAGCTCTTAATAGCGAAGCATTTTGTCATTTCTGAACTCTCCTTTTTTTTGATTAATACTTTAGTTAGTCATCGGTGATAACTAATTGTTCCATCAGTGTGACTTCAGTTGTCTTTGGGATCTTCATCCATCAGGAAACACTATAATTATGTTTGTCGGGTTACTCTGTGCTTTTCTCGTCAGGCAACACTGTGACTTTTGCTCATCGGTAATGCTGGTATTTTCTTATCGGGTAACACTGTGATTTTGCTCTTTTACTCTGTCCATCGGTGTGCACTCCATTGGTGTATATAGTCACTTTATGAATACTTGAATTATATGCATTACTGATAGTATAGCCTTGGATTCATTGATTCTTTGAAGTCTTTAGCAATATGTCCATGACCATACATATTATATCAAGTTGACATCAATGATAATACAATACATTAACTGATTTAATGTCTTTCATTAACTTTCTTATGTCTCTGTGATCATCAACTTAACATCTTCAAACATTCAATCAGTTATAGTTTATCAATCTCTCCCTTTGGCATTGATGGCAACACACTATATTATGACACTATATCATTAATAATAAAATATGAAATATAACAGTTGAAGTTCATCAAACTACCAATCTTATGTACTATGACTTGATTTACTTATTCTCAAAGAAGATTTGAATACAGACTTCATGTTTAATAAGACACTATTATCAAAGTTATTCATCTCAAATTAAATCAGTCTTCCAATCAAACTATCTAGAGTAACATTGCTATTTCCAACTACTCTCATTTCTTGTATGTTAGATACTCAAATAGCATGAGTAGGTAGAAAGGTTCTTAAAATTTTACTTACCACTGTATCTTCATCTAGTACACCTCCAACCCCTTGGATAGCATTGAATACCTCTTTGATTCTTGTGTTGTACTGTGTGATGTTTTCACCTTCTTTCATTCTAAGATCATCAAACTTTCCTTTAAGGCTTTCTGCCTTGGCTCTTAGAACATTTTTATCACCACCATGTACAAGCTTCAGTTTGTCCCATATCTTCTTTATAGTTGTGCATGCTTTGACATCTTCCAATTCAGTATCGGAGAGTGAGGAAGCAAGATCTATCATCATGTAGTTGTGCTCATGCTTCTCTCTCATTTGTTCAACTGTGGTTGCTCCTGTGGGTAACACATATTTAGTATCTAAGTATTAAGTACCATCATTTCCAATACTTGATAAGTGGAGTCTTATTTTTCTTTGCCATGAAGGAAAGTTGTCTTTGTTTAACTTGGGCACATCTCATCTGTTCATCTTGTGATCTATAGCTTGAACTGTTAAACTTAGTTTTTAAGCACACAAGCTCTGATACCAATTGTTAGTAATAACTAAGCGAGGGGGGGTGTGAATCAGTGGCCTCAAAAATTAATCCTTAAATCAACCCTTCAAACTTAGTACCATAAATTTATACCTTTAGCTATCTTTAGTCATATAAGATGAATGCCTTGAAATACTTATATCAAATTACTACTTGTCAGAATGCTTTGTAAAACCTTCTTCTGTATGTTTACCGATAAGCAGTCTTACTATTTACCGAAACACAGTAAATAACTAGTGTATACCAATCAATCTAGAATTACTTAAGTGAAATGCAAAACAATAAATTAATGACTCATAGACACATAACACATGGATTTTTAACGTGAAAAATCTATTAAGGGAAAAACCACTGGGACTGGTACCCCAAATTTTTACTCTTTTGAAGTGAGCTCGGTTAAGAGCCAACCCTGTTAAAGGTTACAAACACACTGTTAGGTGTGACCTTGTTAGAGGATTTAAATAGATAGTTTGTCACTTAGTATCTGGAATCCAATGCTACCACCCTTGATCCAACACTCACTTGGCTTGTCAATAGGTGTCGGGCATATCCAATGCTACTTTGTATGATCAAAATTTTTGATAGTCCTTGGGATGTATCTCAATTACAAAAGAATTTTAAGTCCTGATCAGTTAAGAGACTTGATGCTTCAATGGTTAAACTGAAACAACAAATTAATTTGTTCACATATACAACTTGAATTGCATATTTTTAGATATATTTTAAGTGCATTACCTTTCTGATCAATGTTATCAATTCAATACCTTTGCTCCACATTGTTCTTCTCTATGATGTTGTATCACTGTTCGTCGGTGTCCACAAAATTTAGCTTCTTCCTCAACTTGATTGATCAGGTCTAAATGAAGACTTTCTTCTCCTTAAGAATCTCTTCAACATCTATTCTCTTGTCACTCCCCTTCACCACCTTCATAATGAATTAGGTTGTCTCTTGTTAGACATGATATCACCGTTTCTAAGTTCTTGATTTTCTTGATCTTGGCGTGATTGACAATTCTTGCCAATTAGATTTAAAGAAAAAGTCTAATTTTATTTCGTAGAGATATTCTTTCCAACTAGACAAAGAAACTTTAAATCCTTTACTTTTTTTTGGCTTTATCTTGTTGATTAAAACAATGATAAGTATCAGTTAAGTCTATTTTTAGCTCTTGATAGCTAAGCATTTTGTCATTTCTGAACTCTCAATTCTGTCACTAAATGCTTCAGTTAGTCATCAGTGATAAATGACTATTTCATTGGTGTGACTCTAGTTGTCTTTGGGATCTTTGTCTGTCAGGCAACACTATAATTCTATCCATTGGGTTACTTTGTGCTTTGCTCATCGGGCAACACTATGACTTTTTCTCATCGGTAATGATATGAATTATCTCGTTTGGTAACACTGTGAATTTTCTCTTTTACTTTATTCTTCAGTGTGCACTCCATCATTGTATGTAGTCAATTTGTGAATACTTGACTTATATGCATTACTAATAGCAGAGCCTTTGATTCATCAGTTCTTTGAATTCTTTAGCATTATGTCCATGACTATACAGATTATATCAAATTGACATCAATGAAAATATAATACATTAACTAATTTAATGTCTTGCATTAAATTTATTATGTCTCTGTGATCATCAACTTAACATCTTCAAACATTCAATCAGTTATAGTTCATCAGTTATGTAATATATTGTAAAGTCTCGTATTTAAATATTTTTGTGTCTTAAATGTCTTGTAGGTGGTTTTCATCTAAAAAAGTTCATAAAGAAGATATAAAATATTAGAAGAGAAGAATTCCTTATCTAATGTGTGAAATGCAAAAGTGTCCACCTTCAACTTTTTTCAATGCACAAGAACACTACCTCATACACCAAGTTGAGGAGATTGAATTGTGTGGACATATACACACTCGGTCAATGTGGATGGTTGAGAGACTCCTGAAATTTTTGAAGGCTTTTGTTCGACAAAGAGCATATCTTGAGGGTTCTATGGTGGAGGGATATATGGTATACCAGACTATGGTGTACGTTACTAAATATCTCCCTAAGCTTGAAACAAAGATTCATATAGATAACATTTGGGATCTCGACACCATAAAAAATTAGAAGGGGAGTACGTGGTGGGGAAAGGTAGATTGAGAAAAGTGAGAGGCAATAAATTATAAGTTGTTATTGTAGTTAATTAATTCTTAATCTTCAAAATTAATCAGTTGTAAGTCATCTATTTATTTTTTGTATAGTTTCTCGAGAGTGGGATGCAATACATTTATATATTGCAAATAATCAAGATTGGATGATAGTATGGATTGATTGATGTTGTCATTTTGGTCACACATTAACATGGGAAGCTGTGTCTTCATTGGTTAAAGAAGCTCATTGTAATGGATATTCCAATGTTATGCAAATGGAAATAGATTTAGCATATGGTTTAAGAGATTTTTAGGTACGTTTAAATTTGTTAATCATCGGTACATTTATCAACTCCCGGTGCAAAAAATTTTTACATGTTTGACATATTATTGTAGGTCAAACACCACAAGGCTATGCTTTGCACTGGTTAGAATTTTTGCATCAAAAAGTTGGATGACACAAAGAAAACTTGTGATTCTATGATAAGTGCAGTCTTTCAGGTGACTAATTTTTCATCTAGAAATGACTTACATCCTTGAGAGTCTCAAAATCAACACTATGAAATTTTGGATGATATACTTGAGTGTGACTTTAATTACTTCAGATTAGTTCTCTTCGTCGTTAGATGGTACAGACTACAAATTAATCAAAATGATCCTGATAGAATTGTTATTAAACATGACAGTGGATTTCTAATGATTAATATAAGGTGGTTTGAGCTAGTTGGGGATGAGCCCTATGTTCATCCAAGCCAATATGAGTAGGTATTTTACTCAGAGGTTCCACATAAATCGAGTTGGTTATTTTTTTTTAGAAATGATCCAAGAGGAAGGATGATAAGGTATAATGCGATGGAAGAAGAAGATTACAATTAAGTAGAAAATGATGCAGATGATGATCATGATTGACAGTTAGTCGATGATGTTCCTGATGCAAATTTTCTTGAAGAGGAAGAAGAATATGATGATGATGATGATGATGCTAATTTTGATGCTAATGCTGATGATGCTGATGATGACATTGATGATGACGACAATGAAGATGATGACAATGATGGTGGTGGTGATGATGTCGACAAGGACAATTATGGTGGTGGTGATGATGATGATCATGAAGATGAGTTAAATGAAGAAGAAGATCGATGACATTAATGAAATGTATAGTTATATGATCACTTCTTAATCTATTTAATATTGATTTCTTGATAGTAATGTATAGTTATGCGATCAATGCTTAATCTATTAAATATTGATTTCTAATAGAAATGTACAGTTATGCGATCAATGCTTAATCTAATTAATTTGTGATGCACATTTTAATGTTTTTAATTCATATGGGATGCATATGGTTTTTAATGTACTTACTATGTAATTTTGAGTATATGTATCATGATCTAACTTTGATGTTCTCTATCATGCTCTATAATTTCCTTATCATTGATGATTGCATTATCATTATATCTCATTATAACTTCATTGTTTAAATGCATGAAAATATCTTTGAACATTTTAGTCACCATTTTAATGCTCCTGAGCATGTCATTGTCTTGTTTGACATTGTTGACAATGTTTTGATCTTTCAACTAAAAGGCACCGTGTACTGCCTCCTCACACCTTTTATTATGCACTATTTCTCTGAAGGTGGTATCCCCGTCTCTTTCATGTATTTGATTGTAATTTCATATTAATCAAATTATTATGAGAACAACATTGTTTGATCATTCATACCCTTTTCTTGGAAAAATCTTCTCATTATGTTCTCTTAATGTTTTGACAATGTCTATCATGCAACTTTGATGTTGACTACTTGTGCATGGTTTCTCTTTTAGATCCATGTACTTGATCACTATTTGTTATCATTTCCATGATGTTTGTAATTGTCTTGATTGACATCTTATCTATAGCTAAATATTGTAATCATGTAGCAGTATGTTGTCTTGTAGCAACGATTATCCTATAGTTTCCTCTTGGTGTCCCTGACTGCTCCATCTCTGTCATTTGACAACATGCTTATGGTTCCAAAATTAGCATTTCCCTTCATCTCATTTCACTTTGATTGTCCCTTTTTTTATCATTTGTATGATAATGTTGATCATCCAAGAACCTTGTTAACCATGATAGGGTTACTACATCACCCATGTCATCGTAGTCCCATTGAGGAAATACATGTTTGTAATAGTGAATTATGATTATCCATTGTTATGAATGATATGGGTCTCCTTGATAGGACTGTAATGACATGTTTGATGTAGGGATTGTACACCTTCTTGAACATTGCTAAAAATAACTTCTTTTTAAACATTGCTTGATACATGGAAATAGAAGATGAAGAATTGATGGTGAGCGATGAAGAATTGGTTTGCCTTAAAGATACAAAACATTCCAACGATGAATAAGTACCTAGGACCTTCTATATCTTTAAGGGAACCATTTCTTCATTGATACCAAACAAAAATGTAGGGCTCTAAGTTCAGTAGATGATGATTACGATGAAGAAGATTTTAAAATATTCATTTGATGATTATGAAGAAGAAGATTTGAAAATATTCATTTGATGATGATTATGAAGAGGATTTGAAAATGTTGCACCAATCTAATTTGGATCAATCATTATTTTCAAATCTTCTTCATCAATCACCATCAACCATATTCCAAGAGAAACACCTTTCTCTATATTAATCTTGGGTTACATTTCCCTGTAATCCTGATGCAAAATGATTCCATGAAATACATCATGGGTATAATGCATTCAAGCAAAAGGCCTTGAAGGCTGCTAAGTCTTTTGTTCCAGAAAACACCTTTTGCTTGGTGACAATCCTACAAAGTTCCACATAGACACAACATGTTCCTTAGAAGACTTTTAATCTCACAATAGCTGAGAAACATAAATGTAGGCATCATGGTCACAATTCTTTAGAGACCCAACGTAATTGAGTGGTATACCCAGATGATGAAACATAACCACTACTCCTCCACTTTGAAGTTGACAATGTAGGATCCAAAAACCATCTTTATATATGGTTTTTGGACCCTACATTGTCAAATTAGAACTAGAGGAGTAGTGGTTGTGTTGCATCATCTAGGTATACAACTCAATTATGTTGTGTCTCCAAATAATTGAGACAATGATGCCTACATTTATGTTTCTCAGTTGTTGTGTCCCAAGACCCCTTATGACCCTTTCTAACCCCTAATTATGCATCTTAGAGGTCTTAAAATGTTGTAATGGGTCATAAGATGTTCCTAGGAGGGGCCAGATGAACTTCCACCTTCACGTGGTTGGACCTATTAAGTAGAGAATGTTAAACTATTCTCATATCAAAGAGAAGCTCAATATTTCAGGGTCCTAGGGACAAAAAAGAATGTTCGTAGTCTTTTATTCATGAAACCGTCAAAACCTATTACACTTCTGCAACTCATCAACACTAGAGGTATGAAGGAATAAATTATTTGGTCAATTATGAGAAGTTAAACAACAAGATAATATTATTTTATCATTCATTTTGTTTATCAATTCATATTTTCTTCCTTCTCTTCACCTTTAGTAATATATTTGATATTGTGTAGTGTACACAAAGGCAAGGTGGTGATTATTCTTGATGATCAACAGGTATAAGTCTTCCAAGCCTTACCTAGTAGCAAAGACTAAAGATAACAAAGCTCAAGAGACCATAATAGTTGGTCTCCATCTTTGGTCCAGACGGTTGAGGAAACATTTTATCTTTCCTTAGCTCATCAAATACAGTGATTGAAAGAATTTAATAAATTGTATTTTCATGTATAACGTACATTATTTTAGTTTGACGCTGCATGAATTTATCTATTTCCCACACTTGTGGACTATGGGGACATTGATAAATAAGCATTCCCTCCCATGGCCTAAGTAATGCAGGCCATGGGAGGAGATTCTTCTTTATCACTATCCTCATAGTCCACAAGTGTGTGAAGTACATAAATTTGTGCAATGTCAACTTAAATAATATACATAATCATGAAAATATTCTATTAAATTCTTTTAAATCCCCACATTTGATGGGCTAATGAAAGGCAAACCATTTTATTAGTAATATGGACCAAAGATGGAGACCAACTATAATGGTCTCTTGAGCTTTGTTATCTTTAGTGTCCATGTCCATTGATATTTTGACACCTTTAGCAACTGTCTATAGACAACCATCAAAAAATATACATTTTTGATGACTTCTGTTGATGGAAATTCTATACTAAGGACATGGATACCATCATAAATGTCTCCAAAAAACTGTTAGGAAATATATATTTATGACACCTAGTTTGACGACGATGTTATACAAATGATGGGGTTTCCGTCGGCAATGTCTCTGGACAACCAAAATAAAATAGATATTTTTGATGCCTAGGTTTGATGGTGATGCTAGACTAATGATGAGGATACTATTGGAAATGTCTCTAGACAACTGTTGGGAAATATACATTTGTGATACCCATTTCAATGATGATGCTATACTAATGACGGGGTTTCTATCAAAAATGTCTTAGGACAACCATCAAAAAAGATATATTTTTGACACCTGGGTTTGACGATGATGCTATACTAACGATGGGGCTACCGTCAAAAATGTCTCTAGACAACCGTCGGGTTTTCTACATTTATGACGCTTATTTTTGACAGTGATGTTGTACTAACTACAAGGTTACTATTAGAAATGTCTCCAGACAACCGTCAGGTTTTCTACATTTGTGACACTAGTTTTTGATGACAATGTTGTACTAACAACGTGGCTACTATTGAGAATGTCTCTCGACAACCATTGGGTTTTCTACATTTTTGACGCCAAGTTTCGATGATGATGCTACATTAATGATGGTGTTACCATCAGAAATATCACTGGATAACCATCGGGGATGCTATACTTTTGACATGGATGGCGTCAAAAATATTAATGTAAATTATGTATTTCTGTGGTTATGTTCGATGGTTATGGGTGTCGAAATAGTGACGGTTACCATCTTCATGGCAATTTGTGATGAAATAACTCCGATGATGACATCTTTCAAGTAACCAATAGATAGGCATTGAATATTCGACAGATAGCCATTGGGAAAATCCCCCAAATGTATTAGTGAATACCAAAAATATCTTTCAAAGTCTCTCTAATAGTAATTTTTCTACTCCCCCTGGGAACATGCTTGACTTGGTTCCAATCAAATTACATACTCTTCTCTACATCAACTTATCCCCCTAGAGTGCACATCACATTACTTATCTCACTTCTTACTTATGTGCAAGTATACATAAACTTGCAACTCTCATTTGATCAACTTCCTTTTTAGCTTCTCATCTGATGTCTTCTTTACCTTAGGTGTCTTTTTCGCATCTATTTCTCTCCTCCTTTGACATCAATGACAAAGGTTTGTTAAATATTCTCGTGGAGTTATCCTTGTCAAATCAATTTCAGCTTCTTTTTCCTCTTCATCTTCTAAGACTTCACCTTTCTTTCTTGTACATGCACATTCTTGTGACATCCATACACTGATCAAGCACTTAGCTTCTTGATTCTGCACTTTTTTGTAAAATCCCACAAAGCTCTCTTTCTGATTAGGTATCTCTTCCTTTCTATGCTTACTACTCCCCTTAAATAGTAGCCTCCTTACATGAATCCAGTTTAGATGATATTTACATGAAGCTCATTTGGACTAATGCATTCTCTTACATCTTAGTTTTGAGTAGGAGGGGAAGTCACCCCTAACTTAACTTTGAGATACTCAAAAGTATCCTTAGGTAATGGCTTTATGAAAATATCAATAATCTGCTCCTTGGTGGGTAGATATTCCAACATTACTATTTTCTCATTCACTTTCTCTCAGGAAATGAAACTTGATTGAAATGTGCTTTGTTTTTGAGTGTTGCATGAGATTATTGAAATTTTTATAGCACTTGAATTATCAAAAAATATGAAAATAGGCTCATTTAAGACTATTATGACATCATATAACATTTACTTGAGTACAATTTATAGCAGCAATGACATATTCTGCCTCTACAGTAGATTATGAAGTACAACTTTTCTTCTTACATGTCCATTAAACCAATCTTCTTCCCAAAAATAATTCTCCACCACTTTTATTTTTTCTATCATCCACATCTCCAACACAATCTACATTTGTATATGCTTTTAGAGTAAAATCCTCATCTTTAGAATACCCTATCCCAAGGTCCATTATTTCTTTCAAGTATCTGAATATTATCTTTACTGCAACTTCATGACTCTTCTTTGGTTCATCTTGAAATCTTTCCACTAGAAAAACTATATTTGTGATGTCTAGTTTGGTATGAGTGAAGTATAATAGACCACCTACCATTGATCTATACCTTGACTAATTTACTTTTGGTGATTGATCATCCTTTTTTTTATCTTGCATCAGATTACCATTGGTGTACTCACTGATTTGGAGTCATCAAATCCAAACTTCTTCAACAACTCCTTTAGGTACTTTTTCTAAGATATAAATATCCCTTCATCTAACTGTAAAATATGCAATCCTAGAAAGAATTTCATTTCTCCTAAAATTGACATCTCAAACTCATGTTTCATCTCAATAGAAAAATATTGACTGATCTTCTTATTACCCCCAAAGATAATTTCATCTACAAATACTTCGACAATCAGTATTTTTTCATTTTCAATTTTGAAATACAGATTGATGTGAACATTACCTTTGTTAAAGTCAATTTTTAGTAACTACCTATCCAATTTGGAATACCAAGCTCTAGGATCTTGTTGTAACCCATATAGTACTTTCTTTAGTTTGCACACCATGTATGGTTCATCAGTCAACTTGAATCCACAAGGTTTCTCTATGTATACTTCTTCCAATTCTCCATTCACAAAATTAGATTTTACATCAATTTGATATACTTTAAAGTTCTTATGAGTGACACAAGAAATATATAGTCTTACCTCTTCCAATCTTGTTACTGGTGAAAAGGTTCTCCTCATAGTCAATACATTCCATTTATGCATACCCTTTACTTACCAATCTTTCCTTATTCCTAAAAAATTCCCCATCTTCATTCAGTTTGTTCTTGAATACCCACTTTTTACCAATAACATTTTTTTTCATTGGTTTGGGAACAAGCATCCAAGTGTCATTCTTCTGAATTTGTGTAAACTCTTCTTCCATGGCTTTGTACCAATTTTCATCTTTGCAGGCTTCCTTTCTATCCTTAGGTTCAACTTGTGAGATTAAGAAGAATTTTTCATTTGTAATCCTTCTCTTGGTTTGGAATCCTTTATTTCTATCCCCAATGATTTGATCTTCTTAATGTTTTAATATTACATATCTTGGAATCTTTTGTCTTACCTCAGGCTTTTGTGATTTATCCTCTCCACTTGTATAGGCATTATTTACTATCATGCCTTGAATTTTATTATGATCATTGTGTTCTTCTTCCTGATTTATACTCATATTCTGATCATCACATTCATATCCACTTGATTTGGATAGGCTCTCAGATTTTTCATCCACCTTTACATTTGCACTTTCTACTATTTTCTTTAATCTTTTATTGTAGCATCTATAGGCTTTTCTCTTAGTAGAATAGCCAAGAAATATGCCTTCATCACTTATGGTATCAAAATTCCCAATGTCCTCATCTCTCTTAATGAAGCACTTACTACCAAATATTTTGAAATACATGACAGTAGGAACATTTCCACACCAAATTTGATAGGGAGTCTTTCCTATTTCTCCCTTGAGTTGAACCTAGTTAAGAGTATACACTAAATTTCCAACCATTTCTCTCCAAAACATCTGCAAAAATTTACCTTCAATCATCATGGTCCTTGTAGTATCAAGAATGGATATTTTCTTCCTTTCAACAACTCCATTATGTTGAGGTGTCCATAGAGATGAAAACTATCTTTTTATTCCATGAATTTCACATAATGTATTGAACTCACGAGATTTGAATTCTCCACCTCTATCCGATCTTAAGCACTTCACCTTTAGTCATGTCTTAGTCTCAACCAAATTTTTAAATATCTTAAACTTTTCAAGTGCTTCATATTTTTCATTTCGAAAGGTTACCCATACCATTCTAGAGTAATCATCTATGAGCAACATAAAGTATTTGTCTCCATGCATACTTATATTTTTGGTAGGACCACACAAATCCGTATGTACAAGCTCTAATAGTCCATTTGACATTCTTTGCCAGTAGAATTTGCAGGCTTCTTCACTATTGGAAAATATCTAACATTTTTAGAATTTAATCCCACAATGTTATCAAGGTTCATATGGCATAACCTTTAATTCTATAAGCAACTCTCATCTATTTGTGCAATTAAACAATTCTTTTTTCCACAATTTAGATTAAACACATTACCTTTAGTCTTTGAGCTTGTGACATTTCTATTCCATAATTATTTCTGATCTTGCACTTGTCATCTTTGAAATGCATTTTGTAACCTTTCTCCACTAATTTTCCAACATTGAGAAGATTATACTTCAGACCTTCCACATATATCACATCATCAATTGTGTTCTTTCCATCCATAGAAAAGGATCCCCTTCCTCTAATCATACCGCCATTGTTATCACCCCATCTTACTATACCATCACCATGATTTTAATAATTGATAAAATTTCTCATGTCACCAATCATGTGATGTGATCAACCACTATCAATAATACATTCATCTCTTTTGACCACTTGAGCAACTAAGGCATTTTCTTTAATAACACTATTAATAGAAATGTTACACTTATAATCATTTGAACTAAATTCATCCTCATTAATGGCAATAAGTACATTTTCATCTTCACTTATAACAATATCAAACTCATCATCAGTGATACCTTCATCATCAAAATCATAATAACACTTTTGATAAAAAATTTACCCATTGATCTTGAACCTAGAAACCCTATCCAGAAATCTAGAGAAAAATGTCCTATTTTATTACATGAAATGATTTTATGGGCATTTTTCTCTTATACTTACTTGATCCTTTAGGTATCCTTTTGAAAATTAGTTCTTCTAGCTCTTGAAGTTCCTTCTCTTCTTCATCAAGATCTCTAATCTCTTGTTCATACTTTGATACACTCCTTGTGCGTCTCTCATCCTTATTTGATCTATGCATTCCTCTTCTAGATATAGTGGCTTTGAAAGTAGTTTCAACCTGTACACCTCTCTCTCTGGTCCCCACAAATTTCCAAAGGCGGGGGTTAGTAGCAAAGGTTCACAAATGAATGCAAATCAAGTATACAATGACTACTAAATGAATAACAGAAATGTGAGGAATAAAATGTACAAGCAAGAGAAAAGAAGACAAATAAATGCAAACCCCATGTTGCTTGAAGCTTCTATTGTTTCTCTCTACTCCTTCCAAAATTCTGTTCTTGATGCTCAGTATTGGTGGGGCAGCGTCTATGACTTGAGGAGCGTCGAGAATTTGACAATTGAAATGTGTGTGTGTGTGATCACAAGATGGCTTGAATGCTAGAACCAAACTAAAGGAGTAATGGTGCATAAGATCTTCAAATCCTAGATCCTTCAAATGGTTATGAAGGGTTTATTATATAGGAATTAGTGATGAAATGAACGGTTGAGATCAATCCCAGAGATGGGGAGATGAACGGTTGAGATCAAAAGGAACAGGAGAGGTCCTCAGTAAACTCCACCTCTTCATTTGGTAAAGAGGAGATAGGGTTTGGTT
>MU225720.1:3276158-3292139 GCA_018584345.1 Thuja plicata
ATATTTGGATTTAAACTATAGGAAATTGAGTTTAATTAATTAAATAATGCTAATTAATCAATTAAAGCTTAATTAATTAAATAAAATTAATTATTTAATTAATTTTGGGAATTGGATTAGATGATTTAAGGAATGAATTTAGAAGAAAATAGATGATTACTTAATAATTAAAAAACCATTAATTAATAGATAAAAATTAGTGTTTTTAATGTAAAGTCGCAAGCCTGTCCATTTTAGGGTGTCTACATTTGCCCCTCTTTGATGCGATGTGACTTGTTGCAGTGTGTCAAAGATTCTTTGATTTTGCCCGAGCTTGCCCTGGCATTTAGTAGGTGTATTTATGCCCCCTCAACAAATTTGAGCGAAAAGTTGTTAGACAAGTGTTAATTTGTTGAAACTGCAATTTGTAGCACTGGGTAGCTGACGGAACTGAAAAATAGTGTAAAATGCCCCTGTAATTGACCTTTGAAGTTTCCAGGGACCAGGAAGAAATTTTGAGCTCCTGGGTGAAATTAGGGTTTTTCAGAATCCCTATAAGTAGCTAGGAGAGCCCTTCATTTGTCACTTTGTGAATTTGAGCTCTAAATCTCTTGGTAAGTTTCTTTGTTCTTTTCTGCTTCATTTTCTTCCTTCTTCGAGCGATGGCGGGTCTTCCAGGCGTTATTCACATTTCTGATCAAGTCTGTTCATACGATCGGCCTGTTGGCTCTGGATGTCTAGTGAGTTATCTCGTGTTGCATGTCATTAATTGCATGTAATTTAGCTTTTAAAATATGTACCTTTTTGAAAATTTTTACCTTTACCGCAGTTGCCTGCGGTTTTGCCGCAATTGCGGTTTGGATGCCGCAATTGCTAGTTCTAAGCTACACTTGATAAAAGTGTCACAATTGCCTCTTTTAATTTCTGCATTTGCATTTTGTGTGCCGCACTTGTTGTTTGTGTGCCACAATCACATAAAAGTACCACACTTGTCTATGTTTAATGCCACAATTGACTTTTTGACACTGTCTGCCTGATTTTGTTGTCAGTTATCTACTTGTTTTTGCTTCTGTTATGTTCCTCAATATCTGAAACTGATAATTTTCTATTTTTTGTACTCTTTGCAGTTTGTCAGGTGCATTTTGCGGTGTCGAGAGTCCAGACCAACGGGACTCATTTACAGATTCCATCTTTCGGAGGATGAGAGGTCAGTACTTCGAGACCTTAGTTTGTATTGGATCTGTTACATGTCTGAGATCATGACCAATAGGGGTCTAATCTCTGCTCTTGTAGAGCGATGGAATTCTAAGACCTGCATCTTCTGGCTTCCTACCGGGGAGTGCATTGTGACCTTGGAGGATGTGTATCACATCCTCCAACTCCCTATCTAGGGCGAGTTGGTAGAGTACTCCACTCGTACTGGTGTACCTACTTTGAGAGAGCTTACTGGATTGCCCAGGGATCAGCTCAGGCTGGCCGGCGGCTATGATATTATGTGTTCTAGGTTTGGATTGGGCTTAGTTAGACTATCCACTTTATTGGGTAGTTTGATTTGTGACATCCTTTGCCCCAATCGGCGTCGACGTGGGTTTTTTGTTGGATTTGGCAGTGTCCTTCAGAGTATGGTCTGAGACCATACTATTTTTTCTTGGGGCCTATGCATGTTGGCACACATGCATTTCCATATGATGTACATGGCTTACCTTGATGGTAATTCACTCGATTGTGGTGCCACATTATTATAGATTTGGGCGTGGGAGCACATTGCTGTTTGCCGTCTTGTGGGTGCCCATGCTCTCTCGACCGATAGGCCGTTTGTATATATGTACGATGGTGCTATTGTTCAGACCCATATGGGTCATCTTTCTTATTGGCAATAGTAGCTAGATATGATTCCATATTTTATCTGGTGACCTTATAGAGATTGTCCTATTTGGGATGGGGAGGACATCCATCTCCCATTTTATCGACAGCGTTGGTACCTGATTGGCCGTGTGAGTAATCATGTGCACATGATCAATTTTTATAACACTGACAGGGTGTTATGATAGTTCAGAGAGTAGCAAGATGTGTTTGATTCATATGCCTACTTTTCTCAGAGGTCCTGTGATGCTCGTGTATGGGGTGTTGTAGTGTCACTAGATGCTGCACGCACTGAGTTCTTAGGTTTGCTCCCTGTTGCATGGACCTAGCGTTCGGCCACTATTGATCCAAGTTTGTTTTCCTTTATTATGCTTATGTACTTCCTTTCTGCTCTGTAGATTATGCTCATATCCTATTGTAATACTTATGTTTTTTCTTCTCTGGTATTGATAGTTGATTTGTTTCTCTTGCAAGCACGACACCTCAGTATGATGCACATTAGTTATAGCATCATCCTATTCCCTTGATAGATGTATCACGTCTTGTGCCTAGGACTATCATGCAGAGGGCCCGACGAGTACGGCGCGGAAGGGGAGGCCATGATGGAGGGAGAGGAGGTGGATGGGGAGGGAGGGATGGAGGGAGGGATGGTGGGAGGGACGAAGGACAAGGGAGAGGTGATGATAGAGGGGATGATCCTGGACCTGGGGGTGCTGGTGGTGGTGTTAGGGCTAGTGGTGGTGGTAGTGGGGGTCATTCTGGTGCTCCTAGGGTTGGTTTAGGTACCATTCTAGAGGACAAGGAGGCTATGGAGGAGGAGGCACCTTAGTTGGTGCACAGGGTTCACCGACAAACTGTAGCAGTTTTGGCTCTAAGGGTTGAGGAGAGGGTTGAGATTGAGGAGGTAGACATTGAGCTTTCCGATCTAGATGTGGAGGCTCTTAATGAGAAGAGTGCTGAGATGGGGTCTTCAGATGGGAGTGGCCATAGTAGGAGCAGCACTGGGGAGAGCTCGGAGAGTGAGGAGGAGCCAGTGGGACAGAGTGGAGGTCTGGGAGGCCAGGGTGAGGAGGGTGACATGGATGTGGCCATGGGAGGCATGGATGATGATCCCTCAGAGGTGGAGCCACTCTCTCAGCAGGTTCAAGATTTGTAGAGATGTCTTGCCTTAGCTGATGCTCATGCTACCATTTTGGAGGCCCTTGTGACATCTATAGAGGCTAGAGAGTGATAGGCTCAGACCGCGATCCATTCATTTATTGATATTGTATAGGATGTTGCACAAAGGGATATCTTGGATAGATACTATAGATCTGGGCGAGAGGCCCAGAGAGAGATAGAGTATTGGAGGTGACATTATGAGGGCACTATGCCTACTGTAGAGAGGGTGCCCAACTACACAGCATCTCAGAGATCTAGTAGGGCTCAGTGGTCTCAGAATAGTGGAGTCAGAGCTCTGGGGTCCTCTCATAGGATAGATTCTGATATGCCTCCCCCTCATGCCCCTCCTGGCGAGGGTGGGGGTAGTTCTTGCTGATCACGCTCTTTGTACCATTTTTGTAGTGATTCATTGTACACACTGAGTTGTACCATTTTTGTATCATGATACACTAATATATATATGATTCACATGTTGGTTACCTTTGTGTTCAAACTTGCGATGTTTTATTTGTACTCAGATATTATGTCCTACATGAGATGCAACTTTTTGATATGATGTGCAATGTTTTTACTTTCTATATGTATGTTCTATATGATTAGATGATGAGATGTATATGCAATGTGTTTCTAATATGCACACTCATTTATGGATGAAATACTTTCCTATGATACTGACATGTTTATGTAGGATGGTGTAAATGAAATGCTTTTATATGAGATGCTTTATGAATGCATGTGATGTTTATGATTTATGATGTATGAAACTACCATGTTTTTGTATTTTTCTGATGTATTTAATGAATGAATGCAATCTACTATGCACAAAATATCTGAGTAATGCATGTGTTAGTTTTAGAGAGAAGTTAGTTTGGATAGATGTGCCTTGAGATTGATCTTATGGAATGGAATGATAGAAAGGATGTTGTCTTTTTTTGCATTTTTTTTTGATAGATACGATAGGATAGAAAGGTGAATGTCCCAAGTTGCTGCCCCTGTTCCAATAATTGTCATCATTGCATCTTTTTTGTATTTCTCGATATTCCAGAAGAGCGTCAAATGATCTAGATCACATACCACCTGGATACCACCATGACCTCTTGATAGTGAAAGGAGTAGAGAGATTGAATAGAAAGAGACCCATAGTGAACCCAAATATTGACCATCTGGATTCAACTATGTTCCCTGTTTGAAAAGAAAGAAAGCCAAGAGCACCCAGATATTGGCCATCTGGATACTGCTTGTCCTCTGAATTAATCTAAAACAAAGAAACCAAGATAGAACTCTCATGTACCCAAAGTCCATCTAGATAACACTGTGAGCTCTTGATTTCTAAAAGGGAAAGCCAAGCAAACAAGATAGAACTCCTCTGCCCCTAGAGTCCATCTAGATAGCATCGTGAGCTCTTGTTTGTAACATAAAGGGAAAGACCATATAAATCAAGATATAACTCCAAAACAACTTAGAGTCCATTTGAATATTTCTGCGAGCTCTTGATTCTATAAGGCAAACAAGAAAACTAAAAGAGAAAGAATTTCCAATTCTTTTCTAGGTTTAATCTCAGATTGTAGAATTGCACGGCTGCCAGATAAGTGACAATGTCTACCGCATTTATCCTAAATCATCATGGCCCTGAAATCAAAGTGAACATTCAAAAGACAGAAATCAAAGAAAATAAGTCATGATCTATCATAGATACTCTCCTCACATGGTGGATCCTGGAGTAGCATAAGAACGTAACCCCAAAATATAGACTGACATTTGATTGACTTGACTGACCTAGTCAACATTTTTGCATGATTTCCTCGATGTAGTGAAATCTCTTGATTGGCTCAACTCTTTGGATAGGCTTGTTTGGCTTGATTCGATTGATCGTGTTGGTAGCTGATAAAGCTGTGTTAGATGGGCCAAATGTTTATTCACAAAGCTCATGATTGTGTTAGTAATGATTGATATATTTGATTGTTCTAATCGTATTGGCAGCTGATCAAGCTGTGTTAGATGTGCCCAATGCTTGTTCGCAAAGCTCATGATTGTGACAATTTTATTGATAGATTTTGATTTGATCAATTTGGCAGCTCATCAAGCTATGTCAGATGGGCCCAATGCTGATTTGCAAAGCCGATGATTGTGACAATTGATTGACTGGGTGTGCTTGCCTCTTTGCTGTCTTGATAAATGAGTTGGTTTTATTGCTTTGAGATTTTGCAATTTTTTGAATGTTTTTGATGAAGATTGATTTTCTCTTAATTTTTGATCTTTTTAGGATTTTTGATGAGTTTTTTTATTTTTAGGATTTTTTAGAACTTTTGGAATCACCCCCTAGTCTGGTGGACCAATAAGTAACCATGGGTAAGTGCTTTATGCTCATAGCGGGTTGTGCTTCTGGATATTTCTTGGGATAATTAGTCTTGCATTTTGAAGTGGGCTTCAAGCTCTTGGAGCTCATTGATGGTGAAGCTAGTTTTGAACACTTGGCACCTATTTTCCAGGTTTTCACCAAGGTACCTACTCAATAGTGCCTATTTGCTAGGTTTTCACTGAGAGAGTGATGCTATTTTCTCTTTACTTCTTTGCTTTTTTTTCTTTTTTTGTTGTCGCCAAGGTGCCTGATTGCCACGTTTTCACCAAGGTAACTTTTGTATTTTTTGATTTTTTTGTTATTTTCTAAATATGTAGATAAATGCCTTAACCATAGAGACCTTTAAGGTTAGAACCTCTTGAGATGCATGCTGTTGATGTAGCCAGGGAGCTGATCTCCTTCTGGTGTTGCTAGTATGAATGCCCCACTCTGAGTAGAGCTGATAATAACAAATGGTCCTAGCCAGTTAGGCTTGAACTTACTAGGTTTGACTCGCTCTACTTGATTCTTCTGATTTTCCATGAGGACAAGGTCTCCTACCTCAAATGTTCATGGCTTCACTTTCTTGTGATAGTTCCTTCTAAGGCGATTTTGATAGCCTTGTAAGTGGTCGAAGGCATGTTGCCTTCATTCATCTAGTAGCTCTAGCTCACTGAGCCTTGCTACTCTATAGTCTTCATCAGAAACCAGGTTCTTTAATGATATCCTCAAGGATGGGATTTCCACTTTAAGGGGTAATACCACCTCTGTTCCATAGACTAGGGAGAAAGGGGTTGCCCCCATTGGTGTTGTTACACTAGTTCTGTATGCCCATAATGTGGGACTAAGCTGTAAGTGCCAGTCTTGCCCTGATTCGTTCACTATTTTCTTCAGAATCTTCAAGATTGTTTTATTCATAGCTTTGGCTTATCCATTTCCTTGAGGGTAGTAAAATGAGGAGAACCCTTGTTTGATATGGAACTGTTCACATAGGTCTTCAACATCCTTGTTTTGGAAAGGGGTACCATGATCCGTCAGGATTGTTTGGGGGATCCCGTATCGACAAATGATGTGATTAAGCATGAACATTGATATCTATTTTCCAGTGATGTAAGTGAGGAAAATTGCTTCCACCCACTTTGTGAAGTACTCCATTGCTTCTATGATGTACTTGTGTCCATTTGCTAAAGAAGGTGTTATCTTACCCACTAGGTCAAATCCCCATATTGAAAATGGCAATGGTGATGTGATGGGATTCAATTCCTGGGCCGGTGCATGGATGAGGTCTCCATGAATTTGAAATTGTTTACACCTTTGAACATGCTTGTGTGCATCTGTCTCTATTGTGGCCCAATAGTATCCCATGCGGATTATTTTCTTAGCTAAGCTATTGCCACCTTCGTGGGTTCCACATATTCCTTCATGTACCTCATACAAAGCTTTCTGGGATTCCATGGATGTGAGACAACATAGTAATGTTCCATTAAGACTTCATCTGTATAGATTAGTGGAGAGGATTGTATACCTAGAGGCTTGTCGGATGAGGGCTTTTCTCTGGTTCCTAGACAAGTTTGGCGGTAAGACATTATTTTGGAGATAGCTATAGACATCTTGGTACCATGGGGATTCAGGACCAACAAGGACACACACCGATTCTATGATAGATGCTTGATGTGATGGCACCAGGAGTTTCTCTACTAGAAACTAGAATTTGGTATCTTTGCCTGGCATATCAATCAGTGATGCTATGGTAGCCATCACGTCTGCCGCTTTGTTTTGTGCCCTTGGGACTTGCTCAAAGAGAATGTAATGAAACTTGGTGCACAATTGTTCCATCTGTGCTCTTTAAGGTATGAGCTTCTCATCTTTGGTCATCTAATCATTGTTAACTTGGCTAATGACCAACTGCGAATCACCAAAGACTTTCAGGTTTTTGATTCTCCATTGAATGGCTATCTTTAGATCGATGACCAATGCTTCATATTCTACTATGTTGTTAGTGCATTGGAAGTTGAGTCTAAAAGACTTTGGAATTGTATCATGATCTGGGGTGATAAGAACTATTCCTGCCCCCGCTCCATGGTTTGTACATGATCCATCAAAATAAAGTTGCCATATCTCAATCACCGGTTGTAGTGTCATGATAGATTTGTCAGGAAAATCAGAGATAATAGGCTGGTGGTCTTGAATCGATGCCTCTGCTAGTTGATCGGCGATCACTTGTCCTTTGATAGCCTTTCTGTCTACATACTCAATGTCGAACTCGCTTAAAATCATTACCCATTTTGCCAGTCTTCTAGTGAGTGCTGCTTTGCTTAATAGGTACTTGAGAGGATCAATATGTGTAGCCAATTTCATTTGGTGACTCAACATGTAGTGTCTTAGCTTTTGGGAGGTGAACACAATTTCCAGGCATGACTTCTCTATTGGCGTGTAGTTTAGCTCATATCCAACCAGGGTCCTGCTTAGATAGTAGATGGCCCTCTCCTTTCCTGCATCATCATGTTGTGCCAAGAGAACACCTAATGTTGATTCTGTCACTGAGATATATAGAAGCAATGGTCTACCTTGTACTGGTGGTACCAATATTAGAGACTTAAGAAGGTAGTCTTTGAATATTTGAAATGCCTATTCACATTGTTCTGTCCATATGAACTTGATGTCTTTATGCAATAGATGTTGGAATGGGTGGCACTTGTCTGCCAGTTGAGCTATGAAGCATCTTATCGATTGGAGCCTTCCTTGTAAGCCTCTTAGTTGTCTTAGGTTTGATGGTGGAGGCATGTCCAATATTGCCTTGACCTTTGCTGGATCCACTTCAATTCCTCTGTGTGATACTATGAACCCTAGTAATTTTTCCGCTGTGACGCCAAATACACACTTTTTTGGATTTAGTCAGACTTTGAATTCCTCCATTCTATCAAAGTTGGGTCCCAAAACCTATAAATGATCCTTTCAAAGTATGGAATTTGCTAGTATGTCATCCACATAATCTTCCATTGTCTTGTGGATGAGATCATGAAATATGGTTGTCATTGCCCTCTGATATGTTGCTCCAACATTCTTTAGACCAAAGGGCATAACATTCCAACAATATGTTCCCCAAGGACATGTGAAAGCTATTTTGTGTTGGTCCTCTGGTGCTATCCTTATCTAGTTGTAACCTAAGAAATCATCCATAAGTGACAGCATTTCATGTCCTATAGTAAGGTCCACTATCATGTCAATGTTTGGTAAAGGAAAGTCATCCTTGGGACATGCTATATTGAGATCCTGAAAATCTGTGCAAATCTGTATTTGACCACTGTGCTTTGTAACTGGTACCAGATTAGATATCCAATCCACATATGGTATAGGTCTAATGAATTTAGCATCCAGTAGTTCTTTAGTTCTTCCTTGACTAACAACGCAACATGAGGATGCATCTTTCTTAGCTTTTGTTTGACCAGTTTTGCATTTGGTAGCAATGGGAGATGGTGTAGGACCAAGTCTGGATCTAATCTTGGCATATCTAAGTAAGACCATGCAATATTGATCATTCTTTCCTTGAAGAAACTGATGAACTATTCTCTCTCCTCAGGGGTGAGAGATTTCACCAAGTAGATGTTCTTTGGGTTCTTGTCATCCCCCAAGTTGATTTCCTCTATAGTGCTGATTTCTCCTCTGTTAAGGGGAGGAGTTCTCTCTTTCCATCTTCTATTTCCTTTGTGAGTTTTTTTCTAGAAGATACGTCTTCTTTTGGATTTTTACTCTTTTGTTCTTTTTTCTTTTGTCGACTGGAAAGAGGAGCTTCCTCCCCGAAGTATGCTACTATGTCTAGGTTGATAGAGAATCTTGCCTTGTGATCTCCTGATGGAATGCCTTCCCTTAGTCCCATGAAATGAGCTATTGCCTCATCATTTTCAAAGACATCTAGACTAGGTGGTCCTTGTTGATCCCATTCTATAAGCTTAGGGTGTACAAGACAGACACTTTCACTACTGTTTGGCTTCGCTTGACTGAACGGGACTGCAGATATGGTGCCTACAAAATTGGACTATGAAGAGGATGCACCACTTGAGGTCTGATGAATGATATGTTTTTCTATGCAGGGTTTTTCGGTAATGGTCAGTTGTTCAAACAGGTCTACTAGGTTTATGATAATATCAACTTGAGGGAAAAAGTAAGGGATTGATGGTTCAGAGTCATGGAGGGATTTCCACTCATACTCATTGGAGTCAGTCTCAAAGGAATGTTCATCTGATGTCTCACTTCCTTGGGTATCGTCGATTGCTAAGTGTAGGTTTATTTGGGATTGTGTGGATCCCTCTTTGGTGGGAAACAACTACGCTAATATGTTTCTTATTAGGACATGCTCAGTGTTGTGCCCCTGGTGCATCTCTGCTATTTGCTCTTGATTGACTTGAATGTCTTGAACCACAGGACTAGTGCTTTTTTGTCCATAGCCCAAACCTCTAATGTTTCTTTGGGTTGGTGGGAGAGGCAATTCATATATGCCCTATTGCCTTGCCCCCTGTTTGGTTGTACCATCATATCCAAACCTTTGTATCATTGTGTAATCATTACCATAGTTTGCCAAAGGTAAGGGTGGTCAAATTGTCTTAGGGGAGTCTCTGTACAACCAAGCATTAATGTCTTTCTCAAAAGGATTCTCTTCCGCTATGTCCCCCCATTAGACAAAGGTTGTGGGTGGACATCTAAATAGAACTGACTGCTGAGTCTCTATTACAATGATAGGTAGTGGCATACCATGAGTTCTGGGGCTTAAAGACATGTGCATGATTGTGAAAGCCTCTTCATATCTATATTCCCCACATCCTTTGTCCGTGATGAATATCTTGCCCACTTTCTCTGCGACATCTTTAAGATTTGAATTTGTAGGGGAGGGGATACTTGCATCTTGATTAATGACTATTTTACCTGTTGCTCGTGTGACATCCTTGGGATTTGATTTTGAAGAGGATGGGATGCTTGCATCCTGGTTTGATGGTACTTGGTTATCAGTGCTGATTTGGACCGCATTGCAATATTGGAAGGGATTGGGATCTCCCTCTATGATAATCTCCTCCCCTTGGTGAGGGAACTTGATGCATTGATGGTATGTTGATGGTATAGCTTGCATTTCATGTATCCAAGGTCTCCCTAATAACATGTTGTATCCCAACTCAAGGTCTAAAATTTGGAAGGCTATTTTTTTGACCACAGGACCAATGTGAACAGGTAGAATAATAATACACTTAGAGGACCTTTCCTTTTCATCATATGCTCTGATATTTATCCTTCGAGTGACATCAATGCTTGATTCAGAATAGCCTATTTGCATGATTAATTTTAAAGTACAAATGTTTAAACCAGCTCCACCATCAACAAGGACCCTACAGACAATGCTTTTGTGGATTTGGACAAGCAAGTGTAGAGGATCATTATGCAGGGGTTTATGTGGTGACACATCATGGTCTATGAATGTGGCTGCATGTTTGTTAGCTGCTATATGATTGACCATGGTTTGGAAGATTTTAGGTGTTATGTCCCTTGGGACAGCTACATTTTGAAGTGCTTGATCAAGTGCTAGTTTATGCTGTGGAGATATGTGCAAGAGGTCAAACATGGATATCTGGGCAGGTGTGCACTTTAATTGGTCCACTATGCTTGTTTGTGGATCCAAGTTTGGTATAGGATTGGCTGATGTAGTAGCTGGGGATGGTACTCCTTGCAAGATGACTCTAGCATGATGCATAGTTACAGCACAATTGTTACCTTGGTCCCTGATAGTGATTGCGGCCACATGATTATCTGAAGGATTTAGGCAATTTATGACATTATCATTATTGGCACATGTATAGTTAACTTTATTGGTTTGTCCACTAGACCTGGACATTTTTCCTTTATTGTGATCATGGAAGGTATCATTAAAAATGGTGTGATTAGTTGTACCTTTAGCTTGAGTGTTGATCACATCGATGATCCCTGTGTCAATGAGATCTTGGATAGTATGTTTCAATCAGTAGCAGTTGGCTGTTTTGTGCCCCTTGACCTGATGAAACTCACAGAAGTATTTGTCATTGTACCACCTTGGCTTGTTTTCCTCTTTTTCAAAATCTCTGATTGCTAGGAGAGTGATAGTGTTTGATTGTATCAGCTTACATAAAGTAGACTCTATTGGCTCTCCCAATGGTGTGAAATCTCTTTGTTGGAATTGAAACCGTGGTTTGCGTTGATTCTGTTGATGAGTGTTTGACATAGTGGCTGCTTGCATAGGGGGAGGTTGGTTTTGGATGTATGCTTGTTGAGTGGGCCCTATGGGGTTTTGGTTTACCATAGGTGTGCCTTGCAGTGACACCTTGGGTTGCGCATAGTTGATCATCTTTACATCAATGACACCATCACTAGTGACATTTTTGTTCTTGTTCCACCACTTAGCTTTTTCCATTGCATTCTTATTTGTGTTCATTTGAATAGGATCTACAAGGATTCCTCTTTTGACCATGTTCTGTTCACACCAAACTCCTCTTTCGATGAGTTGTGTGAAGTTTGGAGCTAACTATAGTTCTGTTGTGAATGACATGTCTATGATCAGATTGTCAACAAACATGACTATCAAGTCTTGTTCGGGCACATCATAGGTTATAAATTTTTCCATGTTCCTCCATCTCTGTAGGAATTTCACAAAGGACTGTCCATATTTTTGTTTAATGTCGCAAAGGTCCTTGATGCTGACCTTGCGCTCAATGTTATGATGGAAGTGTGCGATGAACTTTTCAGCCAATTCTCCCCAAGACTGAATGCCATGAGGTAGATGTGAGAACCATTCCATTGCTGGTCTAGTTAAACTTTGTGGGAACAACTGCATTAGATATGTCTCATCATGAGTGACTTCGATGCAACTAACAAAGAAATCTTGTATATGCTCAATAGGGTTGGTGCTGCCCCTATACTTGTCAAATTTTGGCACTGAGAAGTGGTTTGGGAATGGAGACATTTGAATAGAATGGTCAAAGGGGTATGGGTATAAATCCTCTATGATATAGGATTTAGTTTGCCCCTGATTTTGCATATCCATCATTTGGGTTTGAAGGGTTTGCATTTGTTGCATTAGCATGTCTGTTTGATATTGTGGCTGATGCGTGGACATTCCTTTGTGCTGTGGTGGGTATGAGGTTGCGCCTCTGTGTCCCTTGAGTAGGAACATAGGATTTCATCCTAGGGACTTGATATTGATTCCCCACCAAGTGATTTGTAATTTTAGGGACATGAGTAGTCCATGGGAGGTTTTGAAGTGTTTGCTATCGTGACTGAAACTGGGTTTGAAAATGCCAGGGAAGGTATTGCTGCTACTGAGGTAGGGTTTGAAACTAAGGTTGTTGTTGTAGAGGTTGGATATGAGGCAAATAAAGCTAGGGTTGTTGTTGCAGAGGTTGGATATGAGGCAACTAAAGCTGAGGTTGCTGTTACAAAGGTTGGATATGAGGCAACTGAAGCTGGGGTTGCTGTTGCGGAGGTTGGAATGGGCAAAGATGTAGCTTTGGGCTGGCCTTGACTATAAATAGGTCTTGTAGAGATGGATCCTTGTGGGCATGATGTGTTGATCCCAAGGTTAGTGTGGACGAATTGTAGCAACGACATAGTTTCAGAATAACTGGTGTTTGGTGGGATAAAAGGCATACTAGTGATCGTAGGTGCACTTGGTTGCGAGTTTGTCATGCCTTGAGTAGATGATGTGTTGGCTTGGGTTGGGTCATTGGTTTGATTAGATACAGTCTACCTTGATGTGGGTAAAGCCAATGACGGAAAGATCTATGACACAATAGGTAATATCTGAGGAGTGTGAGTAGTGTTTTGACCTGCGAGAGGGTTTTCGGGCCATATAGTTGATACGCTGAATTCAGTGGGGAGCTTGAATCCCTTCTTTATTAGCATGGCTAAGTAATGTTCAGGGTTCCTCTCTACGATAGCGTCAACTAATTTGGTGGAGTAGGCATCTTGTTCCACATCTTCAATCTCTTCTTTTGTGATATCTTGGAAAAAGGCTGCCCCACGGGGTGGCTCAATGAATAGAGTAGGACTAGTGTTCACGAAGGGATCATTCTCCTGCTCTGTTTCCCAAGCGGGGAAATGGTTGATGTATGACTCATCTAGTTGAGCTCTAGCCATTGACCTTGTGTAAGGTCCTCCATGAGATGTTTGAGACATAGTGTGGTCCAGGTTTTGTAACTAAAACAAGTGATATAAAGCAAACAAAGAAGAGGATCCTTTCTAAGAAAAAGTCTGAGTTATGTTTTGGACAAAGGTAATTCTAAGGATAGATTTTGATATAACTTGATCTCAAAGTGGTGATGATAAAAGATAGGATTTTCCGACCTTTGTCTTGGACAAAGTCAATTTGAAAAAGATGATGATGTTTGATAAGATGAGATCAAGATACTTCGAGTCTGAGCTTTCGAACTAACAATGTTTTAGACAATAATAGTGCTTTATAGAGAAAGGGTAATCTTAAATGTTTAGAGATTCACACAATGTTCTTTGCATTTTCCTGGGATAGAAACTAGTTTTGGACACCAAATGAATAATTCTTTCAAGGTTTTTAGGTTAGAATAGAATGTAGTATCTCTGGTAAAAAATGCGGTACAATTTCACCGATTGCGATAAAATAAATGGTCAATTGTGGTAGTTTATCACACACAAGGCTTCTAATTTGCAAAGATAGTTGATGTTGACAACCCTAGACTTTAACACGTTTGACTCATTTTGACAGTTTGGATGTTTTGTTTTGCATTTTAGAAATTGATCAAAGGAACAAGCACAATAGACACTGTGTTTTGAGAAATGAAGACTGAGATTGTGTATGTTCTACAACTTTTTCAAGTTGTAATGTTATCATGAGGTCTCAACAATGAACAATCAGATTAATCTAGGTCAAATTGGCTTCAAAATACAATGTTATAGTCCCAATGCTTGAATGTCCGTTAGCTCACATAGCAATTGTCATGCTACTGGGACACGAAGGTCCACGATGTAGGTGCCTTTGTTTTTTCCATTTCCAAGTATTGTTTCCATGGAGTGAAGATCTCTTTCACTAAACAAATACCATGGGACACATATGTTGGGAATCTTGTGGGGAAATTTTGCAACCCCTTGCACTATAATAATTTATCTGTTCGGAGGTAAAACAGGTTGGCCTCTAACTAATCAAGGCTGTAGTAAGGGTCCATGGTGTCTTTCCAATCGGTTTGTACATGCGTGACTCACTTAAGAGCCTAGTTGATCACGCTAGCTCCTTAGGGATATTCACCCAATCTAGACTATCATTAACATACCTTTCCCAAGCTTGGCTAGATAAGACAGAACTTTGGTTCACACCTTGTTTATATACCGGTCAGAGGGATTTATTGGTTTAAGGTCATCCTCCAAGGAAGAAGTGCATTCCCTGGACAGGCCTTTCTAAGAAAATAAAGGTTTGTAATCTAACAGTTTGTGCAAGTGCACCAAAAACTCAAGACATGAGTTAAATTGATTAAGCTCCAAATTTTGAAATGTGAACTAAGCTACACCACCATACAAGCATGAATGTCCAATTTTAAGCCCAAAAAGTAGCTGTTGATTGCTTGTTAAATTTTAAAGCACCAAACTAAAAGATTTTTTGCCTTTGTTCAATTTTAATCCTCACATCAATTTTAAGTCCAAATCTGAAATATGAGGTGTGATATGTTTTGCAAGCACTGTTCTTTTTAAACCCAAATTGACAAATGAATTCCTTTTAGTTTGTGTTGTTTAAACAATTTAGTACCAAAAAGGATTATTCACAAAAAAATGAGAATATGTGAAACTTTGACAAAACAAAATGGTGCTTACCAAAACTTACCCTCCTCTATCCTTGATGAATTTGATCCAACCCTACATAGAAACCAAAAAGAATGTTAATTAAAAAGCAGATGGGCAGAAGACTTGGATCTGATATTTGCAATATTTTCTACGATTGTGGAAATCTTCCTGCAACTGCGGTAATCTTCTGTCGATTGTGGTAATAAACTTGCAACTGCGACAAAGTGCTATTGATTGCGGTAATTAATTTGCAACTGAGGCAAAGTGCTATAACTTGTGGTACAGATCAGATAACTGCGACAGAATTATTGTGATTGCGGTAAACTTTTTGTGATTGCGGAAAAATACCAAAAGTCAGAGACAAGAAAATGGTCAGAATAACTGCAAAAGCCTTCAATCAATTGTGGTATTAAACCAGTTGATTGCAGCACAGTATGGGCGATTGTGAAAAAATACCAGCAATTGCAAAATAGTACAGATGTCAAATAAAAGTGTGATTTTTAAATTTACTGTTATCCAAAATCCAATCATACAACAAAATAGGGACCAAAACAGAAATTTGCATGTTTATGTTACTCAGTTAAAACTATCATATAGTTTTTTATGATTTATATTCACTTACTACATTTATTATCAGATGCTCATGTACTCTTAAGTATTGATCAAATTATTACATATTCAAAATTCATCATCAATCATTACATTGTGCATTCATAAGAATGTAGTACAAATGTCCTTTGATTCATATTTCATGTTTCAATAAACATAGTACATTGCAAATGAAAGTAAACAACTGAGGTATGGAATAGGGGTCCCATGCA